>JABSTQ010009595.1:0-190310 GCA_013358835.2 Ixodes persulcatus
AGAATTGTTCCACGTCATCATAATATGTTGAGGGTCTACAAATGACGACATGATTACGTTACACACGCTCACGTGCACACTTGCTGTCTCTTAATTAAAAGTTGGATGCTCAACCGTCATGGTGAGGACCCGGCCACTTCATCTAGGTATTCGCGTCATAGGATTCTGATAAAACTGGTTTTTGAAGCCGTGACAACAGGGTGGGGTGTCAGTCGTGGAGCATTTGACATCGGGTGCTTTCGTGCACGACCCAATCGTACATAGCACACCAACTTTCTGTAAAGCGGTATTCTTCGGGGAACTTGGAAGTCCACTGTGATAAATGTTCGTGTGATCCTTTGCTGTAGAAAACGCAAATTCCGGGCAACTGGGAAGCAAAAACAGAGAGGAAAATTTTCTTGGCGTTCAAAATCAGTGTAAAGTAGGATGACGGTTGCATCAGTGCGTCGTCACTCGTTTCGTAAAATGCGGAATTTCGATTTATTTGGCCGAGGTATAGTAACGTATTATATTTGTTCATGTTGTCTAAATAAAATTCAGTTGCCAGTAGCGCGCCGAGTTTGCAATCCTACTTTTGTTCTCGTTTTTTTTCGTGCTTTTAAGTTTAGGTTTTTTGCGCCTGACGTCGCTTCCCGCTAAAATCTAAATCAAGACCAACATTGTAGTCTGCTATCAGTGCATTGGCGCCATGTTGGAGGCATTAGGGCTCTTATTGTGGCACCAGTAGTGCCGTAAAGTCATAGAGCCGTCATTGTATAACCGCATTTCAGAGTGGTGTCTTGTTCGAGTCAATCGCAAAGAGGTATCTTCACCTGACACGAAGTGCAGTCCACAAGCCCGTAGTTAGGGTACGAAGCTTTTCTGTCGAGATCATAGAGAACATAATAATCTATTATGTTGACTCTATAACGCGGACATCGCTTTTTTTTTTTTTTTTTCAAGCTGGCGGTCCTGATGAGCCCATTTCGCTGGCGACTCCTTAATGTGCACGGTGAAGGAGCAAAATATCGCCATTAAGTTCTGTACCTTGTTATTCTTGTTTACTTTGCAGAAAAGCACCTGAATCGCGCTTTGACAAAATTAAATAAAATTGAAACGCGCTCGAGCAATTCCAACTTGTTTAGGCAAAACGAACACGTCTAAACCAGCATATTCCAACATGTTTCCACTATTAAGCCAATGGTATTGTCAAACTACCACAAACTGACCATTATCTGCCCCTCTGTTGTTGAAATGACGATGAGTCAATGGTACTAACAGGACAACAGTAATCAATATAAGCTCGTGTTTATCCAACGTTGGCAAGCCAATGCTACAGTGTTCATTTTATGCCAGTCCACATCAAATATTGGAATGCCAATGGCCCGGACAGGCCAACGCGGACCATTTTATTCCAGTGTTCATCCAATGTTAGCAAGCCAAGGGTACTCGAAGGCCAACATTGTCCGGTTTATGCCAGTATTCATCCAATATTCGCAATCCAATGGAACTGACAGGCCAAGATTGCCCATTTTATACCAGTGTTCATCCAATATTCGCTAGCCAATGGAACTGACAGGCCAACATTGCCCATTTTATGCCAGTGTTCATCCAATATTCTCAAGCCAATGGAACTGTCAGGCCAACATTGCCCATGTTTAGCCAGTGTTCATCCAATATTCGCAAGCGAATGGAACTGACAGGCCAAGTTTGACCATTTTATGCCAATGTGCTTCCAATATTGGTTGGTCATTGGAGAAGCTGGGCCATCACTGAAGATTCTATATAATGGCATAAACAATCTTGGGAGCAGATTGGCTAAAGTGGACCATCATTGGACCTTTTTTCGCCAATGCTCTTCCAATATTGGCCCAACCCCTTGTGCTGCCTGGGATAATTTATGGTGGTGTGTTGGTCAGCATGTAAATAGTGTTTGACAGGGCCCCATGACAATGAGTGCAATCAACTATTTGTGGATTCAGTTGAATTAATGCCGACATATGTCTCACTATTGCAGGTGTGTGACGCCGACTGCCGGGTCATGAGCATTGACCCACGGTATCCTGGGTCGGTGCACGACTCCTTCGCGTGGCGCTACTCGTGGCTCCGGAGCAACTTCGAGCAAGGCCGGCTGATAGACGACGGCAGGTTCCTGCTTCGGTAAGCATACTACATTTGTTGGTTCTGTACATGATGTCTCTGCACCACTTACAATATCACACATACTGTTCCGAACATGGATAACATGGCATGTGCTCTGGCCATACCTGTGACACGTCTCCTTGGAAACACTCCGACGCAGCTGTCAACTACAGGGGGGAAAGGTTGCAAACAGCAGCTTTACCTGCTTAGTTGTCAACAGTTTTAAAGGGATACTACAACGAAATTTCGGTGCTTATTTTTTGGTCTATACGTGTTCAAAACAGCAGTATCACATCGGACACATCCATATCTTGTTAAAAAAGACACAAAAAGGCATTTAAAAAAATTAGGCGAAGAGCAAAGAGCATTTTCTAGATGTCGCTAAAGCCGTTTGTAATGCCCGTCTAGGAACCTTGACAGGTAGTGACGATAACTGTCTTGCCTAGAACTATACATGCTTTGAACCTGACGTCATCCCGACAGCTCTACAGCCAGCAGAAGAGAGAAGGGGAGGGAGGAACTCCACACTCAACGGGACATTCTTTTGTGCTTCCCAAGATTATAGAAGATTAACCCGTCACTCAAAATTCACACAAAAACAGCTTTGGGGTTAGTTGCGGTGGCCTGATGCTGGCGTGCTTCGACCGCTTTGGTTGCTGGAACAGCTAGGGCATCCTGACGTCGTCTGCCTCGCCGCAGCTTTGCTCATCCCGAGATAAACTACATCACAATTGCACCGGATGTGACGTGCTCTCTGCTGGCTGCTCTCCGAGCGCTTGCCAGGGTGGGCTATTTATAACGAAAAATACAGCCATCAGGCTCAAAATACAAATGTGTGATTGTCATTTACGGGTATTGTGGATTATATTCAGCCTATTTCTGAACACGACGGGTACATTTCAAATTTTGTTGAAGTATTCTTTTAATGCGAACAGCATTAATATCATACATTTCCTTCTCTGACTGTGCAGGTGACAGCGGCTATGCCTTGGAGCCTTGGCTAATCACCCCTGTCCCTGGATTCCATGCGACCTCCACCGCTTGCGGCCGGTTTAATAAGGCACATTCTTCGATGAGGTCCGTTGTGGAGCGCTGCATTGGGCTGTTGAAAAGCAGATTTCGGTGTCTGCAAAGCCACCGGACTCTGTATTATCATCCAACAACAGCCACCGTCATTATATCGGCGTGTGCAGTGCTCCACAATATCTGCCTTTCATCGAGGGAACCAGACCCGTAGCCAGACTCTGACCCTGACGAGCCAGGGTTGGAGTCTGGGCCGAGCTGGAACGGTTCTGAGTCGAGCTCGGAGGGGTCAGTGGCAGATGAAGAGAGGCTGGCTCCTGCCCACCCTCGGGTCAGCCTCTCGGACAGGGGGAGGCTCTGAGGCAGCGCCTTGTTGCCCAGTTCCGAACCCACCACAGCCGTGACTCCCCGGAGCCCCACGCAAGCCACGGTGGCAGTCCCGCCCACCAGGGACACCACCAGCGCCAAGGAGTCCGTCGCCACAACGGAGGTCCCGCCCATCATGGACACCGTCGGCGACAGGGAGCCCCTCATCGTCCTCGCCACGGTGGCACTCCCGCACACCAGGGACGCCACCGGCGACAGCGAACCAATCGTCGTCCTCACCTCGACTGACGCTCTTGCCACCAGAGAAGCCCTCCCCGTGGCAGCATATACTTCGCTTGTTGCTCCACAGTCATGGCCGTCCATAAGCTCCACAGTGTCAACTCCAACGCCTTGCGCAGTTCGTCGCACAACCACCGTGCTACCCTTACGGACATATAGTACTGCCTCCGAAAAGCTATTCGGTGCATCACAATGATGTTGGTAGAGCCTTTTTTTTAATTTGCAAGCAGGGTGCATAAAATGCGTGGGACAATAACAGAAGGTTTTGTAGGGTTATGTAGCTAGCCAACGGGGCATCTGGCTCGCCCTTGCAGGAAACTGAGAAATCAATGAGGCTAATGGTGAGACCGATTTTCCTTTTTTTACTGCAATATATTGTTTGTATCGGGTTTGGACGTCAATTCATTTTCTCTACACTTCCATTGCCCTGTTCCATTTTACAATCTATTATGGCTACCACAGAGCCAGGTGTATTGCTCGATAAACGCCTATTGGATTTATGTCAGTTTGAATGTATAAAGAAGACAAGCAGTTTGTCTTTGAAAGTGCTTTTTTTTTTTCTTTATAACAATGCCGTAACGTGAAAAATAAACATGTTTGAAAACACAAGTTGCAATACTTTCTTTAAAGTGAAATTTAGCATGGACTACTAAACACCGTATAAATTCTTTGTCCTTATCCAGGATATATCATAGACATTATTTCACACTTCACTTGATTCAGCACACTGCCATTTCGTTTGTGTTTTGTCACACATGGAAGCATGACAGGTTCCATAGTAGAGGCATGTTGAGATCAATGATATAAGAAAACAAGCAAACAAAAAAAAAAAAACAGAGGGGCACAGACGAAGGAAACAGGACAAGACGCACTCTCAACTGAAGTTTATTGAAAAGTCAACTTCAGTTGAGAGTGTGCCTCGTCCTGTTTCCCTTCGTCTGCGTCCCTGTGTTTTTTTCGGCGCTTTTTTGTTTGAAATGAATCAAGTGTTCCAAATCTTCACTTTATTGCGATATAAAAAAAAATGGCAAACCCGGAGGCTAGTTTCAGGCGGGTGGCAAGTTGTGGCTAGAGTGCAGACCTCTTGGTTTCAATTAAAGAAAAGAAAACTACAAGTATGAAATTCCGATGGCACAAGCCACTTGACACCTCCCTAGTAGCACAGAATGTTGCTGCAACGTTACTGGAATGTAGTCCGCTAACGTTTGTGGAATGTGGCTAATGTCCGCGAGGTCTACATCGCTGGAACATTATCGGTAAACATTGCTGTGATGTTATAGGAAACATTTGCAAAACGTTTAGCACAGTATGTTGCTGCAACGTTACTGGAATGTAGTCCGCTAACGTTTGTGGAATGTGGCTAATGTCCGCGAGGTCTACATTGCTGGAACATCATCAGTAAACATTGCTGGTATGTTTTTGCAAACATTTGCAAAATATTGGGCATCTGACGTTAGTGTAATGCGATTGAGCAATATTATGTGTACATCAACCCTTCATGTTAGGTAAGGGTGCATCAAAAAGGATTTCGAGTTCCTATTTTTGTAGCGCTAACTCTTTCTATGTGCCGTTGCCATCCCAGATTTCAAAATAAGCTCACGACACTGATTTTGGGACGGCAATGGCATATAGAAGTCAGCGCCACAGAAATAAGAATCGAAATCCTTTTTAATGCTCCTTTAACTAACATGAAGGTTTAGTATACACATAATATTGCTCAATCACATTCCACTAACGTCAAAACACGATGAAACATGAAGCCTCTTCTTTTAGCGTCAATGCTGGGCGGAACCTACTCCAGTCAATCTATCACAGCCAGCCACTTGTGAGCGAAGCTCTTCTGTGCGGCCCATGAGGTGTCACCATTTTCGTCGTCTTCTACTTGGTCGTGCAGAGATTACCTCTCCCAAAAATTTCGGATGTGCAACCGAAATTTTTGATTACACGGTAATGCTCTATTTAGCAGTGCAAACTGAATCTTTATACAGAAAATCTTTTAGCCCCCCAGTCGCTAAACTCTCAGTGGATTGCGGCGACTGGTTTGACGAGTGCTCTGGAAAAAAACAGGCGTACAAATTCATCCAAAGAGCTAATGTAATAAAATTTATTTTCAAACAAGTTCCACGCTACACATGTTAACTTTCCAGTAAAATCTTCCTGACCATTAAAAATATTTAACTAATAAATGACTAGCTGCAACGAACAGTGCAATACCTAATTGCTGGTCTCTTCAAAGAGGGGTACAAAGGCAGTCAACTTTCCAGTAAAATCTTCCTGGCCATTAAAAATATTTAACTAATAAATGACTAGCTGCAACGAGCAGTGCAATACCTAATTGCTGGTCTCTTCAAAGAGGGGTACAAAGGCAGTCAACTTTCCAGTAAAATCTTCCTGGCCATTAAAAATATTTAACTAATAAATGACTAGCTGCAATGAACAGTGCAATACCTAATTGCTGGTCTCTTCAAAGAGGGGTACAAAGGCAGTCAACTTTCCAGTAAAATCTTCCTGGCCATTAAAATATTTAACTAGTAAATGACTAGCTGCAACAAACAATGCAATATTTGCTGGACTCTTCAAAGAGAGGTACAAGGCCAGTCATCTTCCATTGATGTCACCATAGGTTGTGATCTGATAGACGCATCTGAAAACGGATGTAAAACAAAAGTATGTTACAATCTCTGCTGTATAAGCAGAAGATGCAAAACACCCATTAGTTTGAAGTGGGATAGGGCCTGACAAACCTGCGAGAAAAGAACAATCATTTTCCAGCGTGCTGGGAATAGGGGCAATTAAGATTTACACGCCATGGACAAAAATATGGTTCACAATGTTTAGGCTTTGACAAGAGTCAACTGTATATGCATACCTCTTCCTACTCTTGAGCAGGAGCACCCTTGCCAGCATGTTCCTGAGGGGAAAAAAAAAAGACCAAGGAAAAGGAAGGACTTTAATCATAGCCCTCTGGCCCCTGTCCCGTGAGGTTGACCTCACGTGCTCAGGACAAGGTCAACATTAATAGTAGACAATTCTAAACCAATCATTTGAACTGTTACACAATAGGTGTGAAAGCTAAGCAACTTCATTTCATGTTTATAGTGATGCTGCAAACATTTAGAACTCCACTGGTAATCTCAAAGAAAAGATAGTTAAACCTTGACACACATAAAACTTTTATGAACAAAAAGCTTGATGTACCTAGCTTCTATGTAATGAAAGGCTTGATATAATGGAAGAGTTGCAGCCTTCACAACTTCTTGCCTACATGGTAAGTTGTATTTCTAGTCTCACAGTAACGAAATCAGTTTTGTCAAGGTCAAGAGGTCAGTCTTGCATGGCTACATCTAATAATGGGCTGTCAGCAATCTAAAAAAGTAAAAAAAAACTTGCAAAAAGTTTCATTCATGTCCAGTTAGTAGTTACTTTGTTATGTTATTTTTGGTGCACCAGTACTAAAGAAAAGGCAGGGGCCTATACACTCTCAGCATGTTTCACGTTTTTCCCCACTCCAGTTTTCGGAGTAAATTTCATCCTTGGAATACCATCGTTTTTATATAAAGCAGTACAAATGCCTTCGGTATATTTGTTGTGCGAAATTTGATGAAGGGGGCCACAAGTTTAATTTTTCCATATTGACCCTCGCTGACAGCAAAAGATCATAATTGTCAATGACCAGCAAAAACAATGAAAGCGTCACTTGCACTTGTGCACGGTTCTTGCCACAAAAAGCTGGGAAGTGTAAACACAACTCCGTAGCCCCCTGCCATGGGCATTCGTAATTCCATCGAAGATATAAGAAAGGGAGAATTCCCATCTATTACAAAATGATAGGTTTCCTAAGTGACACAGATGGTCCTGGGAGTAACATAATTACTCCCTGCAAGTTTCCATAAAATTGCTCAGGCTGTTAAAAAATGTAGGTTGTTGGGTAGTGCCCCCTAAGCACTATTTTCAGTGGATGTTGGCAGTAAAAGTGTACATCCCATGATAGAGGCAAAGGTTGATCAATTTATGAAATTTTTTTCATGAATGTTATAAAACTTAAAAGCTGAGGTTTAACTGCAGTAGTCTAGAGAAGCAAAGCAGATCATAGTTGTGCAACATTCAACAAGGCAGAGTGACTTAAAGCACTTTGCCTGAAGCACAAAGGCCTCAGAGTCCTGGCAGCTTGCCCACTTCTACCTTCTGGTTGAGGGACTTTGTGTGCAAAAGATAGTTCAACCCGAAAGCAACTTCTAGGTTTGAGGCTAGCACAGTGGAGATGCTCAGATCGTTCAACCAGAAATCCAAAAGCTACTCCCTAGAGGGCGCCGCCAGCTTTTGTACTTATGTCATGCATGGCAGCGACCAGTAGGTTGTCACTTTGAGGCCTGCAGTTGACTAATCTAAATGTCTCCTTTTCACTAGCCTCTAACTGACTCTGGGTACAGCCAACTTTACTGTTTTCATCACTTCATATTTGATAGCCATATAATCAGGTGGCAGAAGTGGGCAAGATAGCAGTGCCTAAAGGTTTGGAATACAATCACTATTGGGTGCTCTTAGCCCCTCAAATTTCATGGCAATATTAGATGGTGAAATGCTGGTTAAAGAGCTAGCATGCAACCAATTGGTGCACAACTATAAATGGGCCCTGTTCCTATGCAGTGCAAAAAGTTTATTTCACTATTCCTCAGATTTCTTCTACCAGCAACAAACAAAATTGGTTATTACAAACCTCGGCTGCAGTAAGGAACTCTTGGGCCTGTGACAATCCCTGCTTTAAAAATATGTAAACACCGATATATGAAAGAGAGGGAAAGCGATAACAAAATAGGAACTAAATATAGTAAACATGCAGCAACAGAAAATATCTAAAGCTCACATTCTTTTTTACACGGGCTGGTGCATATCTGAGCCAGTCAGCAGTGGCCTTCATAATTGCACTGTCTTGAACCAAGTGGGCCTCCTCGCCATTCCTTTTTTTTACTTCAAAGCACTTGCGAACTGCCTCTGTAAACATCAAAAAAGAAATGTAATTTAACAAGACTTGCTGTTACCACAGCCATCACCAGCACTTATACCCCAAGTAAACAACACATTTGTTTCATAGGTGGTTTGACCCTGAAAAACAATCTGTTAAACACAAACTCTTAGTTCTGCAAATGACTAACATCTTTTCTTCCTCTCAAGATACCATGTTTACTCGCATAATAAACATACGCACCCCCTTCTCGGTCAGTCAAATTTCTTACTTTTTTTCCCCCGCGCAATGAATGCATCCTTAATTTTCGCTGCTGCACTCACAACTGACTGCATGATGGTCACTTGCTCGTTCGCACACCTGCGTGCCTGCTTTCTTGTGTAAGTTTTAGCATACCGCATACCATGTGACCGCAGAGCCCACCACGGCTTTTGGGTGTCAACTGCGCATGTGCATGTTATCAGTACCCGTGTAGTTCCGTAGCGAGGGTTGGAGCGACCCCTGCAGTCGCATGACACAAGGTATGTTAAAGCTTCCTATTTCTATCCAAGGGGGATGGAATAGAACACCCAGGAAAAACATGACAATCACGTTGGCTATGCCAGGGCCAATGTGATTGTCAGTGTTAACTCCAGATATAGCAGTGTTAACTCCAGATATAGTCACAGGAGAAACTAAAAATGTTAAAATTTGAATATCAAGTATTTTAGTGAAATGACAATACCTCTCACAACAGTAAAAAGTTTGAGATGCAGCATAGGTAATTTCCCCTTTCTTCCCGTCATACAGTACTTTTCAGCAAGCGTATCCAACATGCACCGCTTCATGATAGTGCGCACAACGTCTTGCAGCGATGAGCCTCCAAGGAGCGAAAGGTGTGCCGCCTGAAAGAATAATTAGAATAGATTTCCCATTCCATCAGCCATTGCGGACAATGCAGAAATCAGTTTTATAGCAGTACACACTATTAGTGCAATATTGCTTTGCATTGCAAGATTCACACCAAACAGCCTTTGTATAGAATACCCACATATTTCCAGATTCACTAAGAGGCACCAGAGCACAGTTGATATCGTTAAAGGAATACTTTAAAGAAAAAAAACAGGAGATGATGCACAAACACATACATACACAACTTTTCATCAGCCAGCAAACATTTCTTGAGGCCCCCTTGCGGCTGACTCCCAAGAAAACTGAGAAGCCAATTATCAAATCATGAAAAGGAGCACAAATTCAACCGAAAGGGGAGCACATTCAACATTTGTTGGCAGATGAAGATTTGTATGCATGCTCATCCCTCGTCTCCTAGTGTGCTCCTTGAAATATCCCATCATTTTTGACACGCTCCCGTTTTCTTCTGAAGTTCTTTAAGTGGCAAACACCACATCACAGCCTTGTGCTAATATTTGAAGGTCAGGAGTTCAGCTAGGTTTCTTCTACGTAATTGCACAGTGCGACAGAGCAATGTTTAATGAACATGACACCCTACCCAGGACAAACCAGTTCCTTACTGGTAGGGGATCAACGACAATGGTATGGTAATCTACACAACGCTGTGATATAAATACAGTACTGCATTTGCATATTAGCTTGGTCAACGAGGCTCTTGGTACTTGCACATGACAAGAAAACTTCGACAGGCCACAACTTTGGAATGTGAACGAAACTATATGCATTCACGTACCAGAGCTCCAATGTTTCCTTCTATGGCCAGACACCTCTCGAGATGCACAACATCCTCGCTCGATGACAATGGCAGTAATTCCAGCATCTCTGGATTAACCGCTGGTCCCTTGTGCTCTGGTCCCCGTTGTGTTTCAAGCTTCCTCAAGATCTTGGCCTGGTTTTCCAGCTGGACAGTAATTGTCCCCAACACTCGCAGGATCTGCTTCTCGAATGCTAAAAATTTAGGAAATAACTTGTTTATTGAGCCCCACACAAACCGAAATGCGAACAGTAGCGACTGAAAAAAAGTAGAGGAGCACAAGATTACATGCCAATATAAGAAGGCAATGGCTACAGCTCCTGAAAAGCTCCATTGTAAATGTTAAACATCACTTATTTGTTAGGAGCGAATGACTTTCTATTGTAGACATGCGTATAAACCAAGGCTGAGAGGAACTAGAAGATACAACATATGTCATTGTGCATCGCAGCGTGGTCTCACCTGTGCGTGTACGTTTAGACGATGGGCTGTGTACAGTGGTTGACCGACGGCTCTGGCGGTTACACAGTGTGGATACTTTTGGAGGAGCAGGAGGTGGGATAAATGCAGTGACAGACTTTTCTGTCGGGTGCTGTGAGCGTGTTACATTATCTGGTGCCAATGCTTCACATGTTTCCTCATCTTCAGATGATGAAAGGATATGTTGAGATGGCTTCCTCTTTCTTTTCAGAGAGGTCTCATCTTCTGTTGCTAAATCTGACGTGTCCTCAGCTTTTTTCTCCTTGTATTTTGCACCCTCATATGTTGCTGAAAAAGAAAACTCAAGACTTCACTCTACAATAATCTATGACCAGATCAACTTTCTAGAGTTCTCGAGAACTATTTGCTAATGTAAGAAAAAAATTAAGTAGTACTGATCTTAGTTGATAATCCCGATCATGAAACCTTTTTATCACCCATTTCTGTCAGAGCAAGATGGAGATGCTTTCAAATTGTGGAAAAGCATTATCTTAGAAGGCCCCCTTAAGGCTTCAGTGTGGCAGCTGATGTTGAGCTAAGACTTAAGACTGTTCAGAGTCTCCCAATGAAATATCTTCCAAGCCTTTTAATGAAATGCTGGCAGCTATTCTAAAGGTTCTGGTATGTTAGCTTTGACATTTATATACCAGCCTGCTCTAACCCCTGCCTGTGACCACCTCCCTCCGTGGTGCTGAGGTACCGTTCCGGTCTCCGGAGCGCAAGGTCGAGGGTTCGAACCTTGGGTTGGTCCATTCCCCAAGGGGAGCTTAGGGCGTCGCTCATGGCCTGTGCTGCTTTGTGACATTAAACCCCAAAATTTCCTTTCCTAACCCCTGCCTATATCTGCACGATCATTACGGGCTTTCCAACATATAATTGCCTTGGAAAGAGCGCGTTGGTCAAGTCGAATAGAAAAGGAAAGAGTTCAACACTAAAACATCACAAGACAGCACAATCTTTGTGCTGTCATGTGTGATGTTTCAGTGTTCAAACTCTTTCCTTTTCTATTCATATAATTGCCACAAGTCAGCAAAGCCAAGCTGTAATTTTGTGAATTTGAAAGGTATGCTTCACTTTTCAGGTGAATAAAGTATCATTTTGGTCAGCTATACCGTTCCCAAAAAAATATTATTTTGGTTGGATATAGCTTTCACGGTAATCACAAATCGTAATTGAGATTCTGCTAATAAAGTAACTTTTTAATTACAAACCACAGCACATGGGCCACCTATGATTTATATATGCATGGAAAACTTCTGGAAGCATATGCCATATCATTAACAGCCTGACAAGAAATTCAGAAAATAGAAAACGAGCAAAGCTTTACATCTTGTAAAACTCACAAAAAGAATCAATTCATCAAGATTTCTCAAAGCTATTTCAGAGATAAAATGCAAAACATTCACACACTCGAAATGCAACTACAAAAATACCAAACATAATAAAGAGAAGATGACCAATACACAAGTTCAGCCCTACAGAAACCAACATTTTATGTGGCTAGTACAAGAACTCGGCAGAAATTATATGAATGTCGCCATCATTGAACTCACAAGACGACGCCATCACTCTACATGGGTAAGAAACCCAATCCACAGAGGGCTGCTCGCAGTCCTTGATGGCCCTTGTTAATCTGTGTCCTTTATAAGGCGGCCAAGCAGTTGCATCGTTCGTCCACCAACTTCTAGGAACAACGGCAATGTCCCCGTCGTTTGTAAACTGGACGACATAATACATTTTCTGAAAAGGATAGGATGTCATCGGTCTTCATGTCATTTGCACAAATGGTGACAATCAGAACACACACCAAACAGCTACATTCAAGCATGCAGGTGGGCAAGCGCAAAAATAGCATATGAGCCTTGTTCATATGCCAAACATACACATTTGCACTTGACGTCTTTTACACTCCACAACGAGTACTCCGACGAAAGTTGTGAGGCCTTGAAGATGCCAAGCTGAGATGAGGGCACTCCGCTGACATAGAGGTTATCAAGCACCTTGAAGAACTGGCCACAAATGCTGATTTTCTCTTTTTCTTTTAAAAAGTTCCGTATGATAACCACATTTCCGTCCTTCACCTGAACACAGTTGTCAGCAAGCTTGACAGAAAGATGTGTGCCATGAAGAATAAATTCACAGTACTGGCTTCCCTGGAAGTTTGGCGGCTCGGGTCCATCATGGTGCTCATTTAGCAGAGGTGACTGTTGCCCTTTTGAGCTTGGTAACGATGTAGAGGCTAGCTCTGAATGCCGCTTGATCACCTGCTGTAGAGCCAAGGCAGGTCCCCTTACCAACTTCTTCAACTTTCCGAGGTAGTTCTCAAAGGGAAAAGCTGAAAATGTATCTAGAGGGCCAAACTGTCGGACATCCTGTGCCAGGTGGATCAACGAGTGTACGTTGTACACATAGATGCCATTCCCATAAAGGGTGCCAGCCTCTGAAACAAACTCTCTCAACAGAGACTCTGCAAGATCGCAGTGTGTAAGTGCAAACTTCGGGCTTGCCAGGATGGTTATGGCACAGCTCAGCTTTATGAAATGGGCATAGAACCTCTTTTCCAAATATTTTCCGAGCAATGGTGGTCCAAAGTAAAGTAAAAAGTTTCTCAATTCGACAGCTTTCCAGTGCTCTCGCTCATTAAGTGAACGTGGCTTGCGGCTGAACTCTGAAGGTGTCTGTGCTCGGAAAGCTGTCAACTTTTCTGATATTTCAAGTCGGGCCCTAACGGGCAGCTTGGATAAAGATGGTGTTGATGAAGTCCAGTACTGAAGAAGCAGTTTTTTCATTACTCCAAGGCACACAAGATGCATATAGTCGAGTGGAAAGATACTCACAAGACCTGCACCTAGCGCTAAAAGTGGTGAAACATCGTGATGATGGCTGGCATTCACCTGATCCCTGAAATCATTATCAGTGCGCAGTGGTGCACTGACATCTGCAAAGATCACTTTCTTGCCATCATGCTTCCCCTTCACAGTGCACTTCTCACAGCCAAAGTATGCTGTGTGCCCCTTGATGCCCTTCAGATATGCTCTAGCTGGGGCATCGCAGATAAAGGCACGAAGCCTTACATCATATATTTTACCCCTCAAACAGATGCCATTTGCCAACAACATCGTCATTTCTTCAACAAAATCCTTCATGAATATACTCACGTCCTCGGGCTTCGCATTCCCTTCATAGAGGGCAACAAGAAAAGGGGTCTGCCCACCGCTTTCTTTAACTGAAACCAGAATTGGCCAGAACTGTTTACGCGAACTTCGAGATATTGGTAGTCCGTCCACATTTACAGAAAGTGAAAGAGTGCAGCATTCCCCAGGAAGGCAGGCAGACGCAACTTCGGCGGCCAGGCCTGAAGCTAGTCCGAAATAATGATACGAGCCACTACCCATTTGTGCAACGTCAGAGGTTCGTAGGGTTTTCAAAAGTGTCCTGGCATCGGCTGGGAGCTCGTGGTGGTAGGGTTGCAGCAGCTTCAACAGGCCCGTCAAGTGCGATGAAGGTATGCTCGTGCGGAGCGCCCAGTCTGCCAACTTGCTGCTCAAAGTAGACGGCACTTGACCTTCTGTCGGCGGCTGACCGGTATATTCCTCAGGTTGTTTTCCCTCGTCCACATCCGAAACATCACCGCATTCAGTGTCAGTCAAAGGGGCACCCAAGGCAGGGTAATCTACAGAAGCTTCAGACACTTGTGGAGATTCAATTTCAGCTGGCTCGAGTTCGCTCGCCACTGAAGAGATACTAGCGTTCTCGTCGGAGCTGGAGCCTGCAGACTCTTCCCACATTTCGCCGAGCTTACTTTGAACAATGTCTATAGCTCGCCGCCTTTTTTGGCGATCGCCCAGATCTGACAAAGGGCGCTTCACCCGTTCCATTATCGAGTACGAACAACAACGGTAGTAAAAAAAAAAAGGAAAACGTACCTCCGTCGTTGGGTGCTTTTGACCGCCAAGTAGAGTTGGTAGAGTCGATGTCAGCGCCGCTACGTTTACGCGCCAATACCATCAAATACCTGCCCAGCAAGGCAAACGAGGCGAACAAAGAAAATGTACTTCTGACAGCTTCTGGCTACGGCTACAAAACGGCCGCTAATAAGCCGACTGCCAGACGTCCACTCAGAAAAAAAAAATATAAACGCGAGTATAAATAAAACAAATATGTAAAATATTATGTACGTGAAGACCTGTAATATTATTTTATAAATCACGTACGCAAATAGATTTCACAGCCTAAATCTTTATTTCATTGCGTTCGCCAGCTTTGCCGCTCGGGTTCAGCCGCATGATCGGTATCATTATCAGCAGAATGATCTCTATGGCGTCTATGGCCTCGATGGCCTCTATGGCAGCTGCGCAACCGTTTTCTACTCTCTGTACGCTTTAAGCACGTTTGCTTTCAGCAGTATGGCAGCGGTCATGAGTAGGACGTGTGCGGTTTGTTTTTAGGCGTCGTTTTAGAGTTCTAGCAGTTCTGGTTGCACCGTGGGTGGTTGTGTGTTGTGTGCATGCTCCACCGTGGTTCCGTGTAAAGTATGTAATCCCGCGCGATAGGTAACTTCGGCCGACGTCGTTCCTAACATGGCCAATCTATGAGCTCCAGGCCTCGCAGCGAAGTTCGTAGAATCGAGTTTAGTAGCAGGGCGACGAGGAGCGGTCTGTTATTACGATATTTTCGAAACCTCGATAGCGTGCTTGGTGGAATTAATTTAGCCACTTGCATTTTTGCTCAGTGGCTCTTAAACTGAAAATTGTTGACTGTTACTAACATTTACGAACACAATATGTTCACAATGAGGCTTGTCCCTATGTGTGGTCCCTAGTCCATATGCTCATGACTAATTGAACAGGCACAAATGTCTTAGTCGAGATACTTGCGACTGTTCTTTACTCACTGTTTATGTACGCTTAAAAGATGATCAATGTCAACCAGCTCCCCTCCTTTCAGGGTAATTGTTGAGAACAATAGCGGCTATTATAACATATGAAAACATTTTCATGCCACGGACTAGTGCCGTCAATTTAAAAACAGTCCTGCAAGCGCCGTCACAGTGACAGAATGGCAATTGGCGTCACAGAAGCGTGAAGGGGGTCGTTTATGGTGGGCTCGCAAAGCTCTAGAGCAATCCTTTCAGGACAATCTACCAGCCACGATAATGCACTCAAACATTCTGTAGCAATTACCCAAGTTAAAAGAAAATCGTTGCCTAGATACGAGCAGCGGGCTCCCACTGAAAGTCAAGCAATATGCTGTCTTTGCACTCTAGATATTAGTAATAACAGGGCACTTTAGGCCCCTTGCAGGCTTTTCACAGATAGGGCAGAAAAGTATCAAAACCCATATGAAATAAAGAATGCAAGGGACTAGGCTACTCACCAGACTGGATGCTGCCGAGCAGTATGGTGTTTGCTAGAAAACATTTCCTCAATGCAGAGCCGAAATATAATGTATGCACCTAGATATCCTCTTTTCAATTCAGGTGTTTGGTTAAGATCTTATAGTATTGGAAGCCTTGTGCCTGCACAGTTTCACATTGATACGACCAGCAAGCAATATATGATAAACAAGCACCTTAAATTACACATTTTGGTTATTGACAAGCAGGAGCATATCGAGTTTTGAGCAGACATGTTTCATTAGATATCTGGACAAGTTTTGCATAAACGGGCAGTGACAGCATTTCACATATTTGTTGCATAAAAAAAATAAGGTCATATGAGTACTGCCCATTCTGAAAAGCATTTTTTCTACCAATCAATTTGTTTTCTGGTATTGCACTACCTGAAGTTTGAACTGTATAATGTTTCTAAACATTCTGTAAATGTCAGACAAACGTTACCCTGGAGATATATATGCATCATTTCTAGATCATGTTATCTTAGCGTTTCTTCGGCAATGTTTCAGTCACGTCAACAAAAGTGGCATAATGTTACTTACAGTTTCACTAACATTACATTAATATTGTTGTTAAATGTTTCTAAAACATCATGCAAGTAACATTGAGATTATATGGTGTTATGTGGTACAACATTGCACAACACTGGCCACATTCCAGCAACGTTTCAACAACATTCGGTGCTACTAGGGCTTTGATGAAAAGGCACACACTACATATTGCTGTCCTACAAACATGAGGAATGGCTAGTTTTAGCATATATCAGTCATACCTGTTGCCAAGAGCATATTACTAACTTTCTTTACTGGTATAGTGCCTCCAATAAGCAAACGCAGAAGGCACAGTCCTTCTGCGTTTGCAAGCAGAAAGCACAGTCACGATGGTCGCGGCGGGCTACCGCCCGGGTGCCGCTGACCCTCGTGATGCGAATGCCTCCGCCCCCTGTTTGCCTGCGAGTAAAGGAAGTAATTCAATAGCTTGGTCCACACTATGAGTAGACTACGCAAATTACCTCGCCTGTTTCGCCAGCTCCGCAGCCCGCGCCCGCGCCTTCGACACCCGCACGGTTCAGTAGCGTTTCCAACCATCCGGCTCCTTCCTTTGAGGCCCGAGGAAGTTGAGCCGGGAGGTTAGGTCGTTCCAGAGACGAACTTTGTCGTCTCTGGACAGCGCGGGGCTCAGCTCAGTTGCGCGCGCCGCGTACCAGAGAGGCCACATTCTCCTGTTTCTTGAGCCGTCATCAGCGACAGTGATTTGAACTAGGCGCTCATCCGCGTCCCGCATGTTGTTCTAACCTTTTATGCGAGTTTACTCCATGTAATATTTTCTGGAACCGCTACAAAATCAGTTGTTTATTTCAATAGAACACGTGTATTTTTTTAGTTTGGCAAGTTTCTTTAAAATAGAGCAGATGTGAAGGTCACCGCTGCGAGGGATTGGCTGCCATTGCTTCACTAAAAGCAGGAAATGCTCCTCCGGTTGCCAGAGAAACGGACGCTTGCGTAGGGACTAGGTTCCAGATAGGTACGACCGGGAAAGCGTAGGTACGGCAGGGGGACAGCGTAGCTACTTCCGCTCTTCTGGGGTTGGCTCTTGACACCTCTCAAGTGAGTGACAGACGCCAATCTTGCTATGTCGTCACGGCGTCAAAGAGGGCGGTTTCGCGGTGCGCGCCGTTGCTCGGTTACGCCACTCCTGCCGCTACGTCACTTCTGTTTCTAGTTTCACGAAAGTCCAACATAGGTCCCCTGATTGCGCTCAATCGGCTCAATTCATTTCTTTGTCGGTTCCGCCGCGTTCATTTGCCTGTTTGTGCGGTGTGTGCTGGTGTGTGCCGTCTCGCGATTGCCGTGTTCATGGCAGCGAACGAGGCAGTGGTCCAGGCGGTCCTAGATGAATTGGAGGACGACGACCTGGAAGCTATTTTGATAGAACATTCGGCTGCTCACGGCCATCGGGCAAACCATGCTCGAAGGGGACACATCGCCCTGTGGGGCATGGACTCTGTTGATTTTCGACAAATGTTCCGTTTCGAACAGGCGGATGTACAAAGACTTAGAAAAGCACTCGCTATTCTAGAGCGCGTACGAAATGCCCAGCGCGTTAATTTAAGTGGCGATGAGGCGCTATGCATCGCTTTACGACGCCTGTCGTACCCAGTGAGGCTTTGCGACATGAGAAGAAAATTCGGGCGGGCAGAGTCCACCCTGTCACTTTTCACCAACTCTGTACACAAACACATCGTGGCGGCGTTTGGGCCACTCCTGGGCAACTTCGCTCGCAATCCGTGGCTCACCCCCACTGCTCTGGAGGAGTTCTCCCATGTAAGTACAATCGTCAACGTTTTGCTAACGTGTATCAGTCCTAGACGTAGAAACTAGGTTAATAACGAAAGCTTTTCTTTTTCTTGTGTGTGTGTGTGTGGGGGGGGGGGGGGGAGGAAGCTGGGGCTGGCGGGGGGAAGTGTTACATTGAATGTTATACCATGATTAGCGCTTTCGGTATTGTTAATTGATTCTTCTACTTTGGACTGAGTGGTAAGTACAAATAGACAAGCTGGTAACACATACAAGTCTAAGAAAGGTTTTTAAACAACAATCATCCATCTCTTTCGTTCGGTGGCCAGCTTATATGCAATTTTAGATCTGCACAAATTAGAATGGTTATAAAAACACAAGAAAAATATTAAATAGAGTTGTAACCCTGATTGAAATTGCCACCTCTTTGCTACAGGCTGTTCAGCAGAAAGGAGCCCCACTCCCGAACTGCTGGGGCTTCATTGATGGGACAGCGATCGAGGGTCATGTGCCGACCAAGCCGGGACCAGAGGGCCTACTTCTCGCGGGGTGTATCTCAAAACGTCCCATTCGAATTTCGCCCGTTCTCGTTTCGCCTCATTCTCGTTTGGACCTGCTCGTTTGAGCCTTCTCAAAACATCCGAACCGGTCTTTTCGCATTTGGGCCTGTTCGCATTTGATCCCGTTCGCACTAGGACCGAATAGCGCGTGATACGTTTTCATCCCTGGATTGGCCCGATGGTTCGTAGCGTATGCTGCAGTCCACTTTAAGGAAAAATATAGTAAAAAGTGCGTGCGTGTGTGTGTGTGTGGGGGGGGGGGGGGGATGGACTAGAAGGGACCACTCCGAGTGCACCGGCCCGCGATCCGGGAATAGAGAGACCTATCGGAGCCGTGCTTTGAAACAAAAGAGCAGTACGGTGTTTTATTGCCCAGCACCTGCCACTTCCGGACAACCCAACGGGCGGGTCATGACCTTCACTGCATGTTTCAAGAGCAGAAGAGACGTATTCCAGGAACTATTAGCCAAACCGCGGGACTACTTAGCACGTGTGCGTCTGTATCAGAGCGCGTGCGTATAGGCGAGGTGGGAGGAGAGAGGGGCGGATTTGAAGAAGCTTCTTCGGGGATATATGGTGACCTAGTCACAACACCGACACCTCGAAGTGCCCCCATTTGATCTTTTTTTCTTGGAAGATGAAACGCGAAGGATGTAACAAGAACGGATCAAATGCGGCGGGCCCAGCCGAGAAGGACGTTTTGAGAATGGTCCTTTTGAGAAAGTCCAAACGAGAAGGTCGAAACGAGAACTGGCCCAAATGATAACCACCCCTTCTGGGGCCACAAACGCTTTCATGCGTTAAAATACCAATCGATAATGTGCCCCAACGGGATCATCGTGCACCTTCACGGTTCACATAAAGGGAGTGCACATGATGCAGGTAAATACCATTATGCCTCTTGAAAATTCGGATTTAGGGCAAACCCATTAGTGTCGGGGGATCTCAGCATACTACATACGGCCGCTTGTGTTGCTTTGCTCTAACTTCTTGTTCCACAATTATTTTAGTCTTATTTTTATACTTTCCATCGATGAAAACTGTGACCTCTGTTCTCAGCACTGTCGTGGTAATTGCAGTTCTGAAAACCCCAGCGCCATCTCCGCCTTGCTTCCAGACGCCACTTCCAGTTGCAGGCCCGCCCATTTCATAATAATGTGCTCTGCTGTCACTTCCGCTCCCTCTGTGCACATAAAGCACTTCGCATCTTTGTGTACTTTGTCCTGAGCACACAGCATGTCTGAATGCATATGCCCAGGTAGTTGTACTGCTCCACCCGCTATATGCTACTGCTCCACGTGCACTCTCAAGAAAAAAGTGTGTAAAAGGGTGTATCGTTACACCCTTTGTCCCATATAATACACCCCAAAACTTCGATTCGACGTACACCGCCCTACAGTCGAACAGACGGCCCAAAACTTTACGAGGGGCTTGATAGCCGTGTGGTACAACTTATTAAAATAGCTAATGTACGTTTTACTGACTACAAAAAAAAAATGATCGGGGTTTTCTTGGCCCTACTGTAAAAACTCGGTGTTTTCTTTATGTGGTCTTTGATACGTACTTTAGGTATTTAAAAAGTTATATCGCACCGTTAAAGAGCCTTTCGTAAAATTTGGGACCGTCTGTTCGACTATAGGGCTCTGTACGTCGAAATGAAGTTTTGGGGTGTATTATATGGGACAAAAGGTGTAACGATACACCCTTTTACATCCTCTTTTCTTGAGAGTGTGATATACTGCTTCACCCTGAGCACAATGTCATTGCCCAGGGATTTTCCCTCGCTTTTCTTTTTTGTTCATGTGTTGCAGGGAGGAACTCTTGTTTTCCTGTAGCTTTCTCTTAGTGCCCACTATGTACCAGTGTTTCGAAATGGGCACCCCCCTTCCATGTCAACTCTATTCCGGAGAATTTGTGTTCCCTACAACTCCATCTTTTTTCAACTACCAGGTATGAATACACTGGGCCCAATCCCACTCCTGGAATGGGTGAACTATGCCATTCCGCTCCTTTAATTGCCAGATATTGAAAACGACGCTGGACAGCTACATTATGTTAAGACCCGTTCACACACTTGCGAGTCCTTAGAACCGAGCGCCTTAAAACCTCTTACAATCTCTTACGACAGGAGAACACACTGACACGCTGGCGCAATCTGTGCGGTGACCCTGGAACTGTATTTCACTGGAGCAGAGGTATGGCTGTATTTTCGAGATCAAATGTACATACTACTTATGAGAAATGTTCGTTTATAACACTGATTAAAGTTTTTCAAGCCAAGAAAAAAAAAAGAATGATGCATGAAAGAAATTGAAAATACATGGGACCGCCGAGTGTTCCAATGCTACCCGAAACGGCTTAAGGCTGATACAGTGATGACTGCTGCGCCAAAGTGCTTTCCCTGCTACATTCCTGCTACCAAATTGGGAGAAATTTGTTCCAACAATGTGCCAAAACTCGATTTCACTTTTTTTATGTATTTAAAACGCGAGAGGTTTAGTAGATTATTCCGATGACTGTAATATTACCGGATACTGTGCCGCCGCCTTTGCGCGTGCATTGTATTGTTGTCGGGTGTAGTTATCGTGGGTATCGGAGGTATCGGAATGATGTACAAAAACTCGAATAGCTCAGGCCTCGGTACACGTCTGGATCATTATGGTAGGAATGGTAGGCTTGTGCCAAGTTTCAGAAATTTCGATTATCGCTGCAATTAATATTCAATTTGATCTCCTTGTCAAATACTTACAGTACTCAGAATTTTCGCAATGTCTCTCATGTTCTAGTCTGCTCTGGCGGGTATTTTTGTTAAATGCTCTTCTCACCGCGCTCTTGTGTACTGCAGTGAAGCGATAACCGCAAAGTATGAGTCGCAATTCTGCTTGTCTTGCTTTGTAGCTCTGCACCCGCGTGCAGAGGAAACACTCCCTCAAAACGAAACATTAAACACGCAGGCGTCGATTATGTAAGAAAAAAAGAGAAAGAGGAGAGGGGAACTTGGTTAGTGCTAATATGACAATTCTACGTTGCAGTGAAAATTTTAAAAATAAAACTGCGGCTAATATTTATGAAATACAGAGAGCAGCAACGGCTTGTTTTCGTCATAGTGTGCCAAAACAGTGGATTCCTTAACTAACTCTTTCAGTGTTTGGAATGATTCCCTGTGCTTGTTTTTCCATTCCCACGGAACATTCTTCTGTAGAAGTCCATAGAGGTCGGTTGCTACTCTGGCTCTGTTCCTGAGAAACCGGTAGTAAAAGGCCAGCAGTCCCAGAAACGCCTGCAGCTCGTTTTTTCCTCTCGGTTTCGGCGCATCCAGAGTGGCTTGCACTTTTTCATCCGTTGTGTGAATTCCTGCTGCGTCAATTCTGTGCCCGAGGAACTTGGCTTCACGAACTGCGAACTGACATTTTTCTTTCTTGAGCCGTAGGCCTGCGTTTTCGAGTCTGGACAGTACTCAGTCCAGACTTGCAGCATGTTGTTCACGGCTCTCTCCACTCGCGATGATATCGTCCAAGTGGATACTTATGCCCTGAATGTCATCCAAGGTAGTTTCCATAGTACGCTGGAAAATTGCTGGTGCCGCTGATATTCCAAAAGGCAGGTGTTTCACCCCGTACAAACCCTTTATGGACTTCTTCAGAAGAATGTTCCGTGGGAATGAAAAAACAAGCACAGGGATCCCATCCTCGTCACCAGTGTTGTATTCGCGTAAGCAGGGAGGCTATCGCCGAATACTTCGTATTTATTCCGCTCCGGCCGTTGCGACCGGTCGGCAGATTGAGAGCTTGCGAGTGCGCGCGTGCTGTGTGCCGTGGCTGCTGTGCCAGCATCGTCGTCCTCTAACACAGTGTTCCGACACAGGGTATAACATGTCTAATTGTCAAACGCCCGCAAAATAACAGTAGCTACCGAGAAGACGTTCAAGTTGTGTTAAATAATATAGAAACGTGTCCTTTGAAATAAAACTGTCCAGGACACAAGAATTATACAAAGATAAAATCGCATTTATTAAAACATGGTACGTAAATTGAAGGCCCGAAGACAGCTGCACGATGATCCATTGATGTTCATTGATGTTCTGGTCCAGAGCGAAAATAAGTTGAAAACAGTTGTTGTGTAGATCTCTCAAAATAAAACTCTAAAATTAGAGGCAATTTCTGGAAGTTCTAGCGAAGGCGTCATCAAATATACTTCAAACAAAAATTTGTCGTCTCGTGGCTCGCAAAAAAATCTACATTCTTATACTTCAGCAGGACTTCGCATTCATTTTCTGCCGACATTCCAAAGATTATTCAGCAGTCTTCAGCAGAAGGACCCGGACTGGGCCCTATGAAGGCAAAGCCATACACGTGGGGACTCAACACCGCAGGCACGGGCAGGAATTCATGGGCAAGTTCCAGCTGAGCGAAGCCAGCCTTGGCCAGGACGTCCCCGGTCCTCCTGGTAAGGTGGCAGCCACTGAAGACGACCGACCATAGCGGATCCAGCAGCCGCTGCAGGACGAAGCCCCAGCTCCCCTCGGGGTGTGCCACGTGCTCCATAAACAAGAGCCTGCCTCCCTGGGAGAGGCCACCAAAGATGCTTTCGAACACCGTCTTTGTTGCACATGTTTAGGGACTCTTCATTGGATACAATTTATTGTTACGACAACCGCGGTGGATTAGATCATGAAAGTCCGAACACAACTTATGGGGAATTCCTTCGATGGATTTGGAGGGGTATAAAAGCTGACGGGTTGGAGCTGAGCTACAGCTGGGTCATGCTTACAGATAAAACCAGCTGAATGTTCATTTATATTTTGGTATACTTCCCGTAACCGACCAGGGTAGAACACCTTATTTTCGAAATGTACTATCGGGTTTGAATGAAATGCGAACAGCGGAGCGCATGGCCGTAGGTACATGCTGCGCCTCCTGGAGGCCTCTGGAACTGATAAAACTGCAGGTTGGAGAGTAGCGCGCTGCGGGGATGGGTATCCTACTCCGATGTGTTTGACCCTTGCCCAGCTCAGCCGAAGCTTCGACGCCGGGTCGGTGGTGTGCCGGAAGTTCCGTCACAGCCACTTTCGTTGGCTCGACACGAACCATGCGAGGAAGCTCGTCGCTCGCAGCAAAAGCAGGCTCCTTGCGCGCGCGTCCGTGGAGCGTTACCGCGGCGTCGCGCTGTCTCTTAAGATGCGCATTTTTTTATACACATTACTTTGCAGGAGCCATGCGCTCTCGGTCCTTCACGAGGACATCTGCGTGGTTCTGATAACCGATGTCAAGCTCCACAGGTCTTCCGTGCACGAACGAACTGCTCTACTATTTCGCACTTCTGACACACGGAGTGATCACTAATGACCTCGCTGAATGAGACTCTGGCTACCTGAAAAATGTGGCTTCTCACTTTAAACAAACCGTAACCGTTACCGCGTTCCGCACTACTGGAGCCTTTGAAGCATGCTTTTAAGCGCGTGCCCGGGTGATACCATGCGATCTTTTGGGTGTCGAACCATAGCCGAACCGAAAACAGGAACAGAACCGTTATTTTTAGCCGAACCAGAATTTAACCGAGCCAAAATCTTCGACGCCATATTGGAACCGAACCGGAACTGAACCGGACAAATATAACGGTAACCGGCTCAAAACGGTTCTCGGTTATTTTTTTTTTTTTTTTTTTTAGGGGCGAAGCTCATTAGGGTCTAGCCTTGCCCGTCCGTCCGTCCGTCCGGCGTCCGTGCTCACAAAAAAAGAAAAAAAAAAATGTTTGCGCAGTCAACAGGATTCGAACCTGTGCGGGGAGACCCCAGTGGATATCTAGTCCATCGCCTTAACCACTCGGCGACGACTGCGGGGCGAGTAGGGGGCTCTGAGATGTGGTAGTAACTCAAGAGCTGGGGATGTCATGGATGAAACGTTGCACGTAGCCGCTCAACGTCTATGCAGGAGAGGGCGCTGCGGTCAACTGCGTATATAATCGCGTTAAACTTTGCATTCATGGCTCTGCATTTCACCGACCATAAAGCAGTAATAATGAAGTCGAAACGCAACCCGGAACTCAGCACTACCTATGAGCAATAAAAAAAAAATCAGCACCATCAGCACTACCTATGAACAATAAAATCAGTATCATCAGCACCACCAGAGCTTCGCCCCAATCAACATCATTCACCACGTGGAGATGCGGTCATTTTTTTCTTAGCATAAAAAAATCTACAAGAAACAAAAATTGGCAGCTGCATTCCTATGGATTGATCAAATTGTCATATACAGATTTGCAATGGATGAGAAATTGTGGTATTTCGTGGCGCTTTTGTATTGGCTCTATCATTAATTTTGGGTCACGGGGTCGCGTGACGTCATGGTGTAAAGACCTGCCGTTAGTTAATTTTATGGCACGTTGCCCCGTGACTCACTGTGTTAAGTCGATTTCACAAGATTTATTACCGTTGTTGACGCCGTGACGTCACATGAAATCACGACTTTGCACAAACGTTACTTGATTAGCTCAATTAGGGAACTTCCCATAGGCGCTGCTTGCACGAGTAGTACCCCCCTCTTCTCCCACGGCTCACCTTCCGTCGTTCGACGAGCCACCGGTTTGAGAATGGATGCTATGGTAACTGCAGTGTATTTTATGGAATGTATGTTTTGATGCACAGCGTCTAGACGGTGTTTTATCGTACTCTAGGAAATGCACAGTTTTCAAACGATAATTTAGATAGCGCCTGTGTGAGACTCGCCCCTACGCGGGAGTTCCACAACCGACCTAATCTGGTAACGTTCCTTCGCACCGCGAGTCACGTGACACCGTGGCGTACTCTATTGTCATGAGCCCGGGTCGGAGTCTCGGGTTCACTACAATCAGCGTCTCCAAATATTCGGGTAATGGCTCGTGATCAATTAGAGATGAGAATGACCGTACTCCAACGATGTCTGAAGCTCATCCATGCTTTATGCTTTGCAAACCACAGCCCATGACTATGATGAACACTGACGGTATATAATTAGCACCAGATGACTTGGCCGCCTGTTTTAATTGCGGGGGGGGGGGGGGGAGCTGTTTCTTTCCTTTATTTTTTTTTTGAGTCTGCCATTGAGCGGAGGGGAAAACTAATCGGTGTTTTTGCATGTTATCAACGTCAGAAATTAATTCTTAACCGTATTTATTGAAAGTACAAAAACTGTGGCACGACCCATTTTATAAGTATACTTCATTGAGATACCCGTATATGTTTTCGTTGTTGGTGAACTGCCACAGAAAGTTGTACGAGAATAAAAGCATTAAAAGGACTAAATGTGACTGACTAGTCTGACGTTACATAGAACCAAGTTTCAACCCCAGCACATGTTTATGATGAAAAGTGACGGTATATAATTAGCGTCAGATCACGTGGCCGCCTGCTCTAATTGCGGAGGGGAAAGCATTTTTTTTTTTCTGCGTCTGCCTTTGCACTGAGAGCAAAGCAAATGGGTGTTTTTGCAAGTTATCAACGTCAGGAATGAGTTCTTAGCGGTATTTACTGAAAGTAGAAATACTATTGCACGGCCCATTTTACATGTGCATTTCATTGAGGCACCCAAACATGTTTTCGTTGTTGCTTAACTGCCCCAGAAGGTTATCCCCGAGAATAGAAGTATTGAAAGGACTATATGTGACTTACTAATCCGATGTTACAAAGAATTACAAGTGTGCATAGGATGAATACCTGAAAAGGAAAATCCTAGTGGCCGCGGAGGGACAGCCAAACGCTGGCAACCGCTCTAAGTGTCACAGGAGTGTCGTTCTCAAGTTCCTCCCCAAGCTTCGACCACATCTGTATTTTGTTTAAAATTCAGTTTTTGGGTGCGAAATAAATATTATGAAGGATTACAGTTAACAAGTGACACAAAAATAATTGTGAAATTAACACCCCCAAACAAAGAAGATAGCCCATCAGAAAAAAAAAAAAAGTATCTGAAGGAGTAACGAAAAAATAAAACAAAAAAGGGGAAGGCGGGAAGAGTTTAGGGCAAAGGAACCTTTAGAACACATGCCGTGTTGTAAAGGTTCCTTTGACCCGCATTTTCGGCACAGATAAACAAACGGGACCCCGGAAACTACTTTGTTGACAAGAACACTCTCGCCAGAAACCGCAGTTTCGTGGTGCCAGACGCTCGCTCCGGTCCTTACGGCGCTGCACCAAGCAAGAATAATTTTCGTCTCTCAAATACATAGCTTGCACCGAGTGCGAACTTTTTCTGCAGCGTGAATTTTTCACCACCGTATTTGATTTTCTCAGCAAGAACAAGTAGCAATGACGAAAAGCATATGGTGCAATGACGTCACGTGCAAACCATAGTGATGTTCTCAACACTAGAAAAGTAGATGTCCAAATTGTGAATTTTCGCAGTACATATAGCAGTCTCGAGATAATATGC
The DNA here is from genome assembly GCA_013358835.2 of Ixodes persulcatus. Classification (NCBI taxonomy): domain Eukaryota; kingdom Metazoa; phylum Arthropoda; class Arachnida; order Ixodida; family Ixodidae; genus Ixodes; species Ixodes persulcatus. The sequence continues at coordinate 27,556 of JABSTQ010009595.1, forward strand.
GTCAGCCTAATAAAATGTTGGAGGCGCATGACTGATAAAGCACAGAGTCGTAAAGTGAGGGTTCAAAACAAGTTCACCTAAAACCGAATATGACATCAGCCTCCAGAGCTAGTAAAGTATTTCGCGAAGTTTCGAGCTCATGCAAGCTGATGCCCAAACGTGAATTATGTTAGGAATATAAGAACCTTCGTATGTCCGTGCTATTTATGTATAACTAGGAATACGATTACATCTCTATGTATTTTTTTGTGGCATCGTCTGTCGAATTCGTTTGAACGATACCATTTCTTATCTTTGTCTTTCTGGAGATTTAATGTAGTTGCCTTCAGATCTGTCATGTGAGAAGAAAGTCGTTTTCGACATACCTTGGGACCCGGTGTTTCACACTGCCAAACAGCAAACAAAAACCACGTTTCCGCAGATCGGCTCAACAGCTGGCATATTATCGAGTATAGTCCTTCCGTGACGGTTCTAAAGCGGTTATGTGAAATTCGCACAGACAAATTTATTGATGATAATGAAAATATATTTGATGCTCTGCAAATCTTTTTCGACGTTTTTCTTATCGATAGCCACGTGCATAAGCAATTTGGGAGTGCCTTGAAACAAATATTTTCCTTAGATTTTGAAGCTGGTTTAGGGAACGATGCGTTCCTGACACATCGTATAACTTCTAAATGGGAACGCGACAGAACAGCACACAACAAAACAGCACGCAACAGAACAGCACACGTCAAAACAGCACAGCGACAAAAGAGCACGTTCCAAAATAGCACAGTGTCAAAACAGCACGTAAGTAATTGCCTGCTGGGTTTCGGTGTCGTTACATTTTGCTATCTACAATATTTTGCTACCTTCCCACCCCATGCCAATGCCCTTGCCGTTTTCATGGAATTGATGCTTAATTTTTTGGCGCTGGAAGTGGCAGATTTCATTTTTATTGTTTACATCACAGAAGCTGCTACATAGTTTTCCATGTTTGGCAGGTTTCTGATGCTGCCCTCCATTCCCTAATGCAAAAGAATAAAATAACGTAATTAATGTACAGTACTTTTTTTACGCACGGGACACTGCAACTCTTTTATACTCCGTTTAGTAGTTTTCTTTTAATACACACTACAGATACTTTGAATATAATAAACATAGTTCATTTGAATATTTTGTTTCAGTTAGAGGTCAGCGAATGTTAAATTCGCTCCCTTAATAGAGATTAATATCGTACTATTTTGCGACTTAAATAAAATCCTTGTTCAATGCAAGCGTGTTCTTCTTTAATGAAAACTACGATTCCATGAGAATTCTTGCGTCTGTGAAATATAAATATGAAATATAAAAACAATAAAACCGCACCCTTTCCACCACCAAACTGTCCCCACTTCCATGAGTTGCTGCTGATCCTTGACACCCGGAGACACAACACCTCAATAGTACGCGATTGCGAATTCTTCGTGCAACACGAGCGACAGCCTCTCATTGACACGCTTCTGGGTTGTCGCTTTTCTTACTCCCCTTAAGATATACGTAAAACAAGAACGCATGTCAAATAAACCGTTTTTACTTTCCTCTACAGGCCCGTTTACACTCTTGCAACCGAGTACGACCGAGAGAGACGAGACCTGTTGAAACCTCTTAAACTTTCTTAGGACGAGGGAACACCTGACACTCTGGCGCCATCTATGCGGCGAAGTGGAAATTTGGGCCAGTTGGTTCATAGTCAGAATATAAAGTGCCCCCCCCCCCCTCCAAAAAAAAAAAAAAAAAAAAAAAAACAGAACGAAGAGGAGAGTAGCGCCTTGTCTTGTTTACTCTCCTCTTTGTCCTGTCGTTTTTTTTTTTTTTTTGGCGCTTTATATTCCGACTATGCGGCGACCCCGGAACTGCATTTCACAAGAGTGAAGATTTTGCGGGATTTCCGAGGTCAAATGTGTGTAATACATATAAGAAAGGCTCGTTTATAACGTTGACAAAAGTTTTTCGAGCCAAAAAAGAAAGGACTATGCGCGAGAGAAATAGAAAATATGTCGGACCGCCAAGTTTACACCACTCCAATAGATGGCGCCAGTGTGTCCTCTCGTTGTAAGAGGTTTCAAGGCACCTATGTTCTAAAGGCCCGTTCACACTCTTGCGACCGAGTACGACCAAGAGAGACGAGATATGTTAAAACTTCTTAAAATTTCTTAGGACGAGGGAACACACTGGCATTCCGGCGCCATCTATGCGGTGACCCTGGAACTGCATTTCACAAGAGCGAAGCTTTTGCGGGATTTCCGAGGTCAAATGTGCGTAATACCTATAAGAAAGGCTCGTTTATAACGTTTACAAAAGTTTTTCGAGCCAAGAAAGAAAGGGTAATGCGCGGGAGGAATATAAAATATGCCGGACCGCCAAGTTTACACTGCAACCTGATAGATGACGCCACTGTGTCCTCTCGTTGTAAGAGGTTTTAAGGGACCAAGTTTTAAGGGGTCGCAAGAGTGTGAACGGGCCTTAAGACAGTGCTTCTCAACCATCGATGTTTCGCGGACCGTTTGTGGATCGGCGGAGATGATGGAGGACCCCGTTCGTGGTGAGAGGAAAGGAAAGGTATAGGTTAAATATAATAAGGATTTAATCAATCAATATAACTAAAGGTTGGTGTAAAGTAGACCTCTCTTATTGACATACACACAGAAAAACTAGCTCGAAAACTGAAACATTTCTTCTCGACCTGAAAAAAGACAACTTATATTGCCGGGTTTGACTGCTGAGCCAGGACTTCGCGGACCCCTAACATACCTTCGCGGACCCCAAAGGGTCTTCGCGCACCCCAAAGGGTCCGCGGACCCCCATTTGAGAACCACTGTTCGAAGAGGTCGCAAGAGTGTGAACGGGCCTTAACTTTCTCCATTGTGATGTTCAATATTTCTTTCAGTTGCGATCGGTAAATAGGGCGCCGCATTTGTATGGTTATAAATAGGGTTCCGTGTTTTCGGTATATATTGATAATCACCGAAAAATAACCCCCGAATGGTCTTTCCCTAAATCGGTAAAAAACGAAAAACACCGAAATAAAGCTTGCTTTAAATAAGAAAAACCGCAGTTTCATGGCAGGAAACTTTTATAAATAACTTTCTTTGTGTCCAACCCAAGCACCGACCGCACTGGACCGTCCGCGACGCTGCTTGTTTCTTCTGAAATTGTTTCTATATGCTTTATTTAGTAATTAATAACGCATACATTGTGTTTTCTAGAGCGCGCCAGATATACCTTTTCTCTTACTATATGAGCCCCGATAAAGCACGATTTGTGAATTTATCGGGGCTCACATGGTAAAAAACCCCGATTTGTGGGTCGGTGTCCGTTAGTGATATCATAACTAAATACTGAAAAACACCGAATTCGGGCAAAAAATGAACATAAAAAATAACCCCCAAATGTGAAGAAAATTACCTAAGTACCGAAAACACGGAACGCTAGTTATAAACTAACTTCAACGAATTAACAATCAATCGCAAAAAAAAAAAAAAAAACGACAAGGGATTCAACGCCATTGGCATTTGGTTGGAAGGTTTTATAGGTAACAAAATATAACACCGAAAACCAGCAGGCACTTACTCACGTGCTGTTTTGACGCGTGCTGTTTCGACGCTGCGCTGTTTCGACGCTGCGCTGTTTCGACGCTGTGCTGTTTCGACGCTGTGCTGTTTCGACGCTGTGCTGTTTCGACGCTGTGCTGTTTCGACGCTGTGCTGTTTCGACGCTGTGCTGTTTTGACGCGTGCTGTTTCGACGCTGTGCTGTTTCGACGCTGTGCTGTTTCGACGCTGTGCTGTTTCGACGCTGTGCTGTTTTGACGCTGTGCTGTTTCGACGCTGTGCTGTTTCGACGCTGTGCTGTTTCGACGCTGTGCTGTTTCGACGCTGTGCTGTTTCGACGCTGTGCTGTTTCGACGCTGTGCTGTTTCGACGCTGTGCTGTTTCGACGCTGTGCTGTTTCCACGCTGTGCTGTTTCCACGCTGTGCTGTTTCCACGCTGTGCTGTTTCCACGCTGTGCTGTTTCGACGCTGTGCTGTTTCGTCGCTGTGCTGTTTCGACGCTGTGGTGTTTCGACGCTGTGCTGTTTCGACGCTGTGCTGTTTCGACGCTGTGCTGTTTCGACGCTGTGCTGTTTCGACGCTGTGCTGTTTCGACGCTGTGCTTTTTCGACGCTGTGCTTTTTCGACGCTGTGCTTTTTCGACGCTGTGCTTTTTCGACGCTGTGCTGTTTCGACGCTGTGCTGTTTCGACGCTGTGCTGTTTCGACGCTGTGCTGTTTCGACGCTGTGCTGTTTCGACGCTGGGCTGTTTCGACGCTGGGCTGTTCGACGCTGGGCTGTTTCGACGCTGGGCTGTTTCGACGCTGTGCTGTTTCGACGCTGTGCTGTTTCGACGCTGTGCTGTTTCGACGCTGTGCTCTTTTGACGCTGTGCTCTTTTGACGCTGTGCTGTTTCGACGCTGTGCTGTTTCGACGCTGTGCTGTTTCGACGCTGTGCTGTTTTGACGCTGTGCTGTTTTGACGCTGTGCTGTTTCGACGCTGTGCTGTTTCGACGCTGTGCTGTTTCGACGCTGTGCTGTTTTGACGCTGTGCTGTTTTGACGCTGTGCTGTTTTGACGCTGTGCTGTTTTGACGCTGTGCTGTTTTGACGCTGTGCTGTTTCGACGCTGTGCTGTTTCGACGCTGTGCTGTTTCGACGCTGTGCTGTTTCGACGCTGTGCTGTTTTGACGCTGTGCTCTTTTGTCGCTGTGTTCTTTTGTCACTGTGCTCTTTTGTCGCTGTGCTCTTTTGTTGCTGTGCTCTTTTGTCGCTGTGCTCTTTTGACGCCGTGCCATATTGACGCGTGCTGTTTTGACCATGTTGTTTTGTCGAGTGCTGTTTTGCCGCGTGCTGTTCTGTCATGGTGCTCTTCTAAATATATAGAAGCCTGTTATTGCCTCTTTTCAGACTTGTGCCTATCTCAAATACTCTACTCAAGATACTGTATCTTAAATACTTTTTGGAGTATCTTAGTATCTTGCAAATACCTTTGACGGAGAGTATTTAATACTCTATTTTAATTACAATTCTGAGTATCTTGTACTCATTATCTTAAATACATTTTTGATATTCCGCCATTTTCCGAGTTTTTCGGTAGGAAGTGGCGTGGGCGTGGCACGAGCGAACGTGTACATTCTTTCGAGCAACCGAATCCTGTTGCTAGCTCCGATTAGCTGCGGTGACTTTAACTGAGCCGTGAAAATATCGCTTTTTTGCCAACTGTGACTCATCTTTCAGCCCAAAGTTCGTACAATGAAGGTTCTCTCCTCGCCTTCCCAAAGGCGCCTTTTGTTTGTATAAAGTTTCCCCCCAAAAAATCCTCAAACAAAAGGTGTGGTTTTACGGAAGTAAAGATGCCACCCTGACCCTGAGGCGCAAGCAGACCGGGAAACGACCAAAGAGAACAATGCAGACTTGAGTGTCAAGAAAATAAGAAATAGAAGAAAATGAGAAGTGGACACACACAAAAAAGTAGACATTTTTGTTTCGCTTTTTGTATATTTGACCCTGCTAAGGCAAAACGTCGAGGTTTTTTTTTCTTCTTTTCTTTGTGTTGTCAGTCCGGCACTTATTGCTCTCGCGAACACTGTCTGTAAGCGAACATTGATAAGCAGAGAACAGTACAGGAAACGAACGTTGAGTGCCTTTCTGAACGCAACCTACTTGAAGAATTATAATGCAATTAAATGCAAAGGTGCAAGCGAGCTGGACAAGAATGACGAAAATAATCCCTGGAGAGGGGGAACAAGAAGGACAAAGGACAAACACAAATCTCCAAACACAGCTAGGTGACTGGTGAGCGACCGAAAAAATCCGCCTGGTCCGGTCGCTCACCAGTCACCTAGCTGTGTTTGGAGATTTGTGTTTGTCCTTTGTCCCTCTTGTTCCCCCTCTCCAGGGATTATTTTCGTCATCGTCGTCCTACTTGAAGAAGGTGCGACCACTGCCGTGGCTATTATATGAGTTCTCTTTGTTATTCATTCACTCATATCCGTGTCCCAAGTTCGTTTATAGTGAACTCCCCGTATAGGGAATATGGATTGTAGTTAAACGATGCGTCTAAGGTGCGCCGCAGGATGTGATATTCAGCGATGTCACTATTGGCGAAGCGCTCTGACCCATTTGTCACCCCCACACCTCGGTGTTTACCCAACACAAGGCCTGTGCACATGACCATCGGCCTTGTGGGCATGTTCGTGTCATCTTTTTAAATAGAACGCAAGGCACAGTAATGAAAAAATACAAACAATTAGTGATGTGACGTTAAGTGCCGGATCTCCCCCGAAAGCAGTCGTCAGGGGATAAGAACTTGACCCACTTGGGTTTTTGTGCTGAGCTGGGCACTGTGCATGCTGCATTGTTCATGCAGGCCGGAGTGGTAAAAAAAGAGCCCCTCTTTCCCCTCACCGGAGAACACGAACTCCAGCCGAACGCTGACGCCGCGTTCGGTTAAGTCAGTCGAGCGCTGAGCCATTGTATTTGTTGTCCCCATCCATCTAGTTCTAAAGTTAACCGCTTGGGGCGCCACGGTTTGATCTCCTCCGCAATAGTTAAAGCGACCTTTTTCTTGTTGTCCCAGAAATGTTTTGTAACATCTATCAGTGATATTGCCACGCGCGTTGCCCAGCGAGCGCATGGCCGAATGGTTACCGCGCTTGGCTCTCGCGCGGACGCTCTCGCGCGGAGGCTCCGGGTTCGATACCGGAAAGCCGACTTCTCTTTTATTTATTCCTTCAACTTGACATTCTGGTAAGTTCGAGAATTTTGTAGTCTGGTCGAGTTACGAAGGTTCTACGCTCCGAACTTTCTACGCCGAATGTTCCAGAAACCCACGCGGGTACAAAAGGTGCTCCGAGTGGCGGTCCAGAGTCAGTCTCGTCCCAGCGGTCGATCTTGCTGTTTCGCCGACATCGACGCCTGCGACGCTAGCCTTTCTCTATTTTGTTTTGGGAACAAGTTCGCCCCCTTAAACGTTTAGTTTCTTTAGTTATTCGCCGCCTCATCATTTATCATTCGTGACAATATTTTGCTCTTTATTGTCGGACTGCATAAAATAGCCCAACGATACTTTTTTCCCCCGTTTTGTGTTGTTGCGTGCTAATAAACCATTCTGGTAACCCAGATTTGCGTAGCTGCATAATTGTCGTTGTCAATGATGTCGATACAAATTAAGCAATGCGGAAGTATCTTCAAAAGTAACTGAAATACATTTCTAAGTATTTGTACTCTACTCAGGTACTTCACAGTGAAAGTTAACTTGAGTAGTATTTTAAATACTTTATGAAGCAGGTATTTAGTAACTTAACTTAAATACTTTTATCAAGTATTTTGTCCAACACTGCCTCTTTTACGTTATGAACAGCAATTTCATGTGTCTGTGGGCTCGAAAAAAAAAAAAAACGAAGTACACAGGGGTGCCTTGGCAGAACTATGACGATTACGTACGCAGACCGTTAGAAAGTGACCAATTAAGTAGCTGCCATATCGAATAGAGCATGAAATACTCATTTGTTCTATTTAACAAAAGGGGTGATCGGTGGCCAGTTCGGAGCACGTTGAGCAAAAGCTGGCGCTGCAGAACCCAGGGATCATGGCTTCAATCCCCACCCCTGCCTGTTTCGATCTGAGTTATCATCGTACCGGTATGCTGTCGTGTATCACCACTGGGGCCCTAATCTGGACACCTGGCGAAAAAGTCGGCGGCTATGGTTGGCCGGCGCAAAGGTCACGTACGGCGTTCGCCAATCACGGCCGCCGGATTTCTCGCCGATTTTTCCGCTAAGTGTCCAAGTTATGGCGCCTGCGTGGTTTACGTTAAAGACTCCGGGCTGGCGGTTGTACTGCACTGACTAAATTTCTCATCTACTAGCTGAGAGACAAGTCGCCCATTGGTGCTGACTAACTTCCGTCTGTATAAACATACACAAAACACAATTGCGTTTTCTTGATAACAAAAAGTCATAAATGAGCAAGGGTGATGCTTATTTGCCAATTGAATTGACCGGCATCTTGTCATAAACCTAACAGTCAGGCTATGTCAGTTTATCCTGCATAACAAATGTTCACTTAGGTACACGCTATTTTAGGCCAGGTTCAATCTGACTACGAAGGTGCGTGTACATTAGTGTGAACAATTTTTATCACTCCTTTCTGGGTGATTCTTCGCCTACATCACGGTGCTGAGTGTAGTAAACGATGTTCGTTAGGAAAACAAGCGTTGATTGCCGCTCAGCGTTTCTATAAAAGATAGACTGAAATGGCTTGTCATTAAGCTTTCGTGACATTTTGAAAATTATATTGCTTTTAACTCAGTTGCGTCATCATCATGTATATTGTAAAACGCATTTCGTAAACCATACTTCAAGATATACATATATGGCGACGAGGTGCCGGTTCAACGATTTTATGCACCGCAATTTCAATGGCGCAGCTACGATTCAACTTTTAATACTGCGACGCAAAGTTGTATTAATCACGGATATTTTAGGCGACCTAGCACACTTTGTGACAACCTTTCGATGCAGGTAAAATATATGCGACTAGAGTAAGCAAAGGTATGTCGAGTTGTATCAGCAGGACGTTATGCACGCTAATCTAGATTTTCTTTTGCTCTTGCATCAAAATAAATAACGCAATTTCTTACTTTCGGTACCTGGAAATGAAAATGAATTGTGGGAAAAACGATAAGAAAAGAAAAACTTTATAGTTATTGTCTCACGGCGGAACTAGTGCCCATTGCCAAAACAACGCGGAAAATATATTCTCAATATAACGGTTCTAACCGGTTCTATCCGGTTCGAACCGGTTTAAACCGTTATTGTTTCCCCCCCGAATTGAACCGAAAGCCGTGAACCCGAACCCGAACGGAACCGATTCGATCAAAATTTTGGTTCGACACTCCGACCTCAACTAACTACCTTCTGAACCTCCGGCTTTTTCTCTTTGCGGTATGCTATTTAGTATATCGCGAAATTCATTATAGATATTGTGAAATCTGCCAGTGAAAAGGATGACAAAACCAACATTCAAATGTGCCCGCTCTCCTCAGTGCCACGACGTCACTGGAAGGCAGGCTTGCAGGTCGAGCGGGCAGACTAAAAATGGACTATGCCGAGCATTTGTTTCGTGCTGCTGCGCGGGGGCTGGAGCGAGCTTCCAAAGCATTCATTTGACACCATGAAACTGCTTGTAATCAGTGTGGAAACAAAGTCTACAATCCAGTGAGTGAACCCCTGCATTCCCCTGACGTCATGTTTTCATTGTTGCTACTAGAAATGTTTTTCTTTGAAGAACACGGCGAGGACCAAAGTTGTAAATTCAGTAACTTCGCGAACGGAAAATATTTTGGTTCAATATTTGGGTCGCTATTTCAGCGATGTTTGTTGGTATGCTTAGCAAATTTTGAGGCGAATCGGGGACTGTGAAGAAAACGCCTTTAAAATCATGTTTTAAAGGCTCCAGTAGTGTGGTACGCGGAACACGGTAAAGCTTGCTAAAAGTCTCCAATGATAAAGGTAAGTACTGCATTTCGTTAAAATGTTTGGTGAATGCAAGAGCTGGTTGACCTGCATGTTCCCAATCCCTGCATCAAATCAAATTGGGGGGATTTAAGTGCAACGACGGGCATCTGGCACGTCCCAGCGGAGGACTACGGATTAATTTAGACCACTCGGGGATCTTTTGAACTGCAACCGAAAGTTCGATTACCCGGCGCCTTTTCCGCAATAAGCCTCCGTCTGATTACGGGCACTTCGGCCGGGATTCGAACCCACCACCTAGGCATACGTAGGCCGGCGCTCTCACCTCGGAGCCGCCGAGGCGGCCAATCCCAGCGTCATACACGAGACACAAGAGCTAGGAACAAAAGGCGAGCGCTGGAAGCTAACGTATAAAAGTATGCAGAGTAATTGACTTCACTTGGGCGACAGCAGCCGTCCTAAGTTTCCGCTTGGTCCTCTGTCTTGAATGCAACACAACTTCTGCTAAACTGTTCGAAAAAAAAAAAAAAATACAACGCGTATTAAAAATAGCGTTATGGGGTGACTCTCCTTGAAACTGACACGCGCCGGCCAATGGGAACCTATTGATCAGATTTCTGCTTCCCTTGGAGAGAGGAATTTGTTTGCCGTTTGGCTCGGCTTTTTGCGCGGCTTCAAAGCTGAGAGCCTTCAGATCGAGGCTTCAGTTCGCTCCATTGGGAGAGGGGAGTTTAGCTGCCGTTTGGCGCGGCTTCAAAGATGATGACGTCGGCTCGCTCCAGGAAACAGTTAATGCTTTCGCATTAAAAAAAAAAAAAAGAAGAAACGGCGCAAGTTAGAAAATAGCATGACGCTGCTGTCATGCTCCACGGACGCCCAGCGCAAGCAGCTTGCTCCTTTTGCGAGCGGCGAGCTTTCTCGCGTGGCTCGTGCCAATTCAACGAAAGTGACTGTGATGGAACTTCCAGCGCACCACGGGCACAGCGTCGAAGCTTGGGTTGCGGTTGGACGCACACTCTCGCAGCACCCTTCTCTCCACCCTGCAGTTTTATCAGTTTCAAGAGGCGTCCAGGAAGCGCAGCATGCGTCGACGGCCACTCGCTCAGCTGTTAGCTTTTCATTCGAACCAGATACTACTACTACTACATGTCATGACGTTCTAATTTTACATTTATTTAGAGGATTGATGAATGACATTGTATGCACGAAAAACCAATGGGTCAGCCACTGAATTGGGATGAGGAAAAGATGAGTCGATTAAACTTTCGCGCAGATAAAAGGTTATTTTTAAACACCTACCTCGAAACGCAACTACAATTTTAATGTGAATTTACATAAAACGTTGTGACGATACCAAGGTTTTATTACCGGAAGTCTAAACAGCCGGTCTATCGGGAAGGTCATCCGAGTAATAACGAATAAATATGCATACCGTACCTTTACCAGCACCCTCTTGCATTCGGCAAGCGTCCTTTGCACGTCAGTCACGGTGCAAAGCAGATATGTGATGAGCACGACGTCGACGGAATTGTCTGGAATGTCTGGCATGTCCTCGGCCCACCCTCGAATCCAGCGCTCCAGCTTCACCTTGGGGTTCTTCCCGAGGTTGGACAGGAAGGCCTCGTCGAACTCTCGACTCGGTTCCACATTCGTGTACCGCACTTTCCGCGTAATGTACTCAAAGTTCGCGCCAAAGGCAGTGCCAATCTCCAGGACTCTGATGGCGCCCTCCTCCTTCAGTTCGTCATCGTGGGACTGGAGGCCGTTCAGCTGGGAGACCACTCGCCGACGAATCCCGTCGATTCGGTCCCGTGACAAGTGGAGGAGCGCGGGAAGGACCAGGTGCGCACAGAATGCCTGGCGAAACTTCCTGCTCAGCTTCAGCGGTACAAGAAACAGAAGTCCGAACGTCAGGAACCCGTACAGGAAACAGTACGCTGACAAGTTGACGAGTCGGTCCATGGCTCCAGCGGGGACAGCTGTATGCGGGAGGACGGCCGGTAGCAAGCTCTGTTTTTGGGCTGCGTGTTGCCTTCGCGGCGAATAACTTATCTCTCGCTCGTCACCCGCCACGCATGAGCTGCTGGTTGCATCGACTGATGCTATGTGATGACCGTGTAATTCGACTGACTGACTCACGCACAAAAAAAAAAGAAAAAAAAGCGAAGGATAGCGGCGCATTTAGCGTGAGTCACTGGCATATCCGGTGTTAACAAACGCACAAAAACGCCTAGCGCCATGACGATGCACTTTTCTTGCTGCTTGATTCTGTCCACACGCTCAAACACTCATCCACTAGTGCATATTGTGAAGGGTGTAATTTTATAGATGTTTTATTTAAAAATAAGTTTTGATTTCGCGCAGCCTCCATCAGCTGTAAATTTGAGTGACTATTTTCAAACACATTAATATTTTTATAGTTTTAAGAATTTTTCAGCGCTATATAACATTTCTCCGCAATAGGATAAAATAAAAAAATTTCCACCACGTCTTCTGTCAGAAAAAAATGCATGCCAAACATTTGACAAATTAGGCAATAGCTCTATCGTATAATAACGGAGCTTAGCACCTGCTCCCTAAACCTCTGTAATATCAAACACGAATAGAAATGTGTCGGAAGCAGTGTATAGTATCAGACTTGAACTTTGTTTAGACGTTTCACCTCTGATCTTAAAGAGATCGGCCACGTGAGTGGAACTCCGAGAGTATCACGAGCTAGATTCGATGTCCGTATCAACTATAGTGCTAAACAAAATAAAGTAAATGTGAACAAAAAAATGCGACTGCGCCAAATGTCGACTATACTGATAGAATGTGCACTATTTTTTTTTATATTATTAGCGCTCCTCTTTGGAGGGATGTTGTAGTGCATGGTAACAGCCGGCTGAGGTCAGCGTTTGCCGCTCTTGCAGCTGTTTGAGCTGCAGAAGGATACTCAACTCGCAGCACGCGGCTATAAAGTATGTAGCCGCGTACTCAAGCCTGTAACTCTATAAACTATTCCGAGCATAAGCGGGAATGTTTAATACGGCACCTGTTCTCTCGACATACAGTTTGCGCTAAAACACCTTGGCGCGGGTGCATGGCCGCCATTGCTGCCGGGGAGCGTTTTTTTTTTCCACCAAAACACATGTAAAAAAGACGCGTTTCCCGGCACTGCCCCTACAATCTACCACAGAGCACAGATTGCTACCCCTCGCAAATGAACTTTCATGCTTGAAGCTGTGAAAAAAATAATCTCGAGCGCTGGCTCCCGGAAAGCCGCTTTGTGGCTAACCGGGTCGCTCGTCCGCCTGCCCGCTGGTGACGTACACGGATAGAGAAAAGTAGGAATGTTGCATTGTTGCCAGCAGTGGTTCGCCTCCTGGCACCTTCGTGGCCGGCGTAATTTGAAAATTCAATAACTTCAAGGGAAAGTTTTATGTTTTAAAATATGTTGGCTATCAATTGAGCAAGTGTTATTGATGCGGTCTGCCGATTTTCAGCCAAATCGAATACTATCAAAAATCGCCGGAGTTCCCCTTTAATGTGAAAAGTAGTGGGAGAGGGGGAGAGAGAGAGAATGCACTTTCTTAAACAACACAAATTAAGTGTTTAATATGTCCATGGCTTGTTAGACCAAGGCCGTTTGATCTTCTAGTTGCTCCGAAGCTAGCCAGGCACTCCAGGAAGTGGGAGGGGGGGGGGGGGGGGAGGGGGTTAGGGAGGAGTGGGTTAGATACAGCAACCGGGGACTGTAGAAGGCGGTGTTCTAGATTGGCGTATAGGAAGGGAGTTAGGGAAGGAGGGATCGGCACGGCGTCAAAAGTGGTAAAGCCTAGCGGGAGTTGGAAGGGTATTCGTTTGCATCTTTTTAAGGATGCGTTTTTTTTTGTTTTTTTTTTGACGTCGAGGTTAAGGTGGGGCCGAGGTGGTAGGCGTTGCTGAGAGTTACGGGGCTGTTTGCAGTGAGGTTTGATTGAGCGTTCGTAGATTCAAGCATCATCGCTTGTCGGGGGGCTAGGCCAGGGGATCACAGGTGCCCGGATATGCATTTCGCGGGCGAATTGATGAACTAGCTCATTACCTGCAATCCCTGCATGACCTGGGGCCCACCAAGCCGCCTGTAGAGTCGCCTCAAGGTCTGCTCGCAGATCTGGAAGGATTTTACGCTGCTGCAAGGCGCGAATGGCAGCCTGGGAGTCCTATAACTGTATAACTTGATGCGCGAGTCAGTTAGACAAAATATTTGTATAGCATGCACGATGGGCACTAATTCTTGTGTGATGACTTTTTTTTTTTTTGGGGGGGGGGGGTTGTTATATAAACCGCTGGTGTGAACTTGGGGGGGGGGGGGGGAGGAGGAGGCGTAGACGGCGTGTGCCGTAGAACGAAGAATTAGAATAAGCTATGATTTGTGCGTGAAAGGATGGGTTTTGATGGTTAGCTTGCACCCTCCTGCGTCCGTCGTCTATGTCCGGGGACATGTGGTGAGGTACAGGGGCAAAACGTAGGTTTGAGGGTAGGGGTTGGGTATGTATATGTAAGGGGAGGTCCACAGGAGAAAGTCCTGCCTGCTTCAGGATCCATATACCCTACGGTGTTCCCGAGAGGTGGGTTATTTGTCGATCCCGATGTAGGTTCAGAAGAGAGGTGAGGGGGAGAAATAGTCCCTTGCCGTAGAATTTCTGCTTGAAGGTGGAGATAAAAAAGTTTAGGGAGGCCTTGTATAGGGGTTCAACGCTGATGAAAGTTTGGTGAGTTGTTGTGCGAGTGTAAAATATTGTATAGAATAGAGAATCATATTGAGAGCTAATGCACGAACAAGTTGGGCCGCTTGTTTTTCATAAAGACATGCATGCTTCTTGACCACATTGCGTACCAAGTAAGTAACCGAGTAGCATATGTTTATGGCTGAATTGACATTGGCATGGTGTGTCTTCTGTAAATGTATGCCTAGAATTTTACATGAGAATACTCTCGGGATGGGGGTTTGTGCGATGTGCCGAGATGTGATGATTAACAGAACGCTGATATAGGGTATGTGCAATAAGTAGCTCTTACTTGTCTGAGGCAGTTTGAAGGCCTGCTTGTGCGAGGTATTCACTTATGATGTCCAGTCCCTCCTGCGGAGTTGACTTCATTTCCCCGTATGCACCGGAGCGTGAGATCGTCCGCATAGAAGATGTTACAGATGGGGGATTTGTTAGACACGGCTGGTCAGCTGGGCTATGCCAAGTTTAAATAGGTTAGGTGAAAGCACCGCTCCTTGTGGGGTGCCGCCTGTGAGCGTGATTGATGAGGACGTCTCATCAGAAACACTAAATCTGGCTGTGCGAGTTTTGAGGAAGTTGAGGATGTGTGTGTATAGTTTGTGTCCGCAGGTTGTTTCTCGAACTAGGGAGAGTAAGTGGTTGTAACCGACGTAATCAAATACTTTACGAACATCAATAGTGACAAGGGAGTGCATTTGAGCACAAGATGGCAATAGAAAGGTATGTTGAAGGAGGAGAAAAAAGTCTTGGGTGGAAACGTGTCGGCGGAATCCCACTAGTGTGTGTGGAAAAAACAAGATGGCTTCAAGATGATCCTGGTAGCGGTCTAGGACCATCCGCTCCCTCGTCCTTCCCACGCAAAAAGTAAGGGAAATTGGGCGAAGGTTGCTGAGTGAGGGGGGTCCTAATCTTGTTTAGCGGCGGCACGGCACGGTCCTAATTGTACGCAAACCCTTACAGGTGATCCGCGCTGACCAGACACCCAGTGCTGCATTGTCACCTACAGCCAGCGAAGTTCGACAGGCAAAGAAAACCCGTCACGCGAAGAGACACGCCACGCGATGAACAGCGGCTGCGTCAAAACCACTGGTTGTGTCGCATGCGTCGCAACCAGCAGGTTAGTACAAACTTGGTTGTGACGCATGTCACAACCAGCAGGTTTTGTAACTGTTTTGTATATGTTTTTGTACTAACCGACAAGTTAGTACACATACATTTACAAAATTATTTATTGGACTAGCTGTCGCTGCTGCCAAGCGTCTTTCTGGTTTTGAACGTGACAAAGGACATTGCTAAAGTGTGCAGTAAATTGAAGGAAAAATTGAAACATGAATTTGAGACGTTCAAGGAATCGCTCTAAAGGGAGCTTAGAACAGATTCGCGAACTAAGAACTGATGGGAGCGAAGTGAAAAAAAAGGAATGGATTTCACAAAACAAAGCATTTAAAGATATAAAAAAAAACAAAAAAAAAAACTACTTAAGGCGCTCTCAAAAGAAAAAAGAAAAAAAAAAAGGACCGAGCTTAAGCGGGAAAATGCGAGTCTGCATCGATCCCATAAAACGCTGCTGCAGGCCATCAAAGAAACAGAAGCGCGTCTCGTTCACTGTGAATAGTACTCGAGGGACTCAAACCTAGAGATAAAAGGAATTCCGAAAGAAGAAAATTAAAATCTGACAGATACGGTTCAGAAGATCGGCGACCTTATCGGGTCGCCGATAGCATTGAATGAGATAGAAGTTTGTCACCGCGTTCCAACACGAAATAAGGAAAGCAACATCATCATTCAATTTCGAGGCCGAGCGCGTCGAGACGCCGTTCTGGACCAAGCTATAAAAAGAAGCGTATAACAAACAAAGACCTCAGGTCCACTAGTACCGCACCGATCTACAGGGTGTCACAAAAAAAAAAAATAACACGGTCTTTTTAACCGCAAAAATAAACTAGGCATCGCCGAACGTTCATTCTCCGCCCAAAGGTAGAGCTAGAAGTCACAACCAGACGTCAAAGTTTCAGCCCGATCTGATAACTTAATCAACAGTTATAAGTGATTTTCTGAAAATTTCAATGGGAAAATGGAGCCCATTTTTGCCCGTTTTCGTTTTCTGGTGCCATAAAGCCCCATGTGTTCGAAAACTCCGTCGGCCGCCATTTTCCCATTGAAATTTTCAGAAAATCAGTTGTAACTTTTGATTAAGTTATCGGATCGGGCTGCAACTTTGGCATCTGGTTGTGACCTCTAGCTCTACCTTTGGGCGGAAAATGAGCGTTCGGCGATGCCTAGTTTATTTTTGCCGTAAAAAAGACCGTGTAAATTTTCTTTTGTGACACCCTATACATAAACGAACACCTATCACACACATAAACGAACACGTCTTGAAACGACTGAATGGGATGTCAATGGCGCAAAAACATGAGTATAAATGGATGTTTGTGTGGGTCCGGAACGGCAGTATCTTTGCCAGGAAAACGAACAATGCACTTATAGTGGAAATCACGCACGCGGACGACCTGAGAAGATTATATAAGTGTTGAATTACGTCTCGTAATCGAGTTTGTTTTAAAAAGACTGACCAAAATTGCTTATTGCCAGAACATGTTACGAAAATATTCAACACAACTATACATGACATATATAGTGTGTTTCATCTTAACCTACAATATGCACGTAATAAATAGGATGAACTTAGTACTTTACTAAACAACTTTGGGTTTACTTTTGACATTCAAATATTCACGGAAACATGATACTTATAAAGAAGGTGACGTTATACATTTGGATAACTACAAAACATTTTATTTAAATCGCTCAGGTAGACGTGGTGGTGGCGTATGCATCCACGCAAAAAATAGTATCGAGTGCGAACTCATAGAACAATTTTCTGTGATTAATGAAGACTATGAGATATTGACTTTAAAACTTAGCGACTTTTTATTTTCAGTTCTGTACCGCTCACCAGGCGGTAATATTGCTTAGTTTACTGCATTTGTTGAGTCCCTATTTTGCTTCGTAGGAGACAACGGCCTGAGATTAATTTTGGGAGGAGATTTTAACATTTATATCTTTTAAGCGATTCAAAACAAAAAAAAAGTGAGTTTATTATGTTGATTGAGTCTTTTGGATTTGCTAATACTATAAACTTCGCTACAAGTGTGTCTTCAAACTCTAGCACACTTATAGATATGTTTCTCACAAACGTTGACGCCTCACTGTTACAAAGTGGTGTTGTGGGCTGTTCAATCAGTGATCATCTACCCATATATATATTTGTCCATCGAAATTTGCCCAAGGTAAACATAAATGATGCTCCTTCATTTACATTTCAAGACACACGTCATTCATTTCTTAGAAAGTTTTAAGTATCAAATCGAACATGCGAATTGGGATACGGTACTCTCTACGTACTCTGTACATGAGACACATGACTACTTTATCAAGATATTCACTACCATTTACAAGAACAATTTTAAATATAAGACACATAGGACACCAAAAGGCTCTCGCAAATCCTAAGTGACAACCGAAATTCTTTAAAAAAGAATATACACCAGAAATAGACTTTTTAAGCAATTTGTTTGTACAAAAAATCATGAAATACTACAACTTTTTAAGAAATGTCGTAATGAGGTATCAAGCTTACTTAGGCGAGCTAAATCTACCTACTACTTTCACATGTTCAGAAATTTAAGTGCCAGTGCCAGTATATAAAAGAAACTAAACTTAATTTTAGGAAAAATGTCTGCTTCCTTTAGAACTGAAACACTAAAACTAAACGGACAAGAACTGGGAGGAGTTGAACTAGCCAACAAATTTAATGAATATTTTATTAAATTAGTTCATAATGACAGCAATAGAGTGAATGGAGCACTGGTGTATGTACCGAGATGAGTAAATAAAAGTATCTTCTTTTGTCCTGCGGATGTTTATGTGGTCCGTTCTGTGTTTTGTAACCTTAACTATAGTAAAACTCTCGATATTGATTGCATTCAAATGAAACCGTTAAATATGTGGTTGCGCAGATTGCACATATTTTACCTTATTTGTTTAATCTATCGTTATCCCAAGGTATTTTTCCAAAAAAATGCAAATAGAAAAAGCGTCAATACTTTATAAATCTGGAGATAAAAATGAGTGATCAAATTATAAACCGGTTTTTAATTAATACATTTTCGATTAAACCAGTTTTGTGAAAAATGTTCAGTTGTTACAGATCCTCAATTTGGATTAAAAAAAGGGGGATCCACTAAACTTGCGCTGCTAAACATGAAAAAGATAATTTTAATAAAATTGTAAAATAAACTTTTAACGGTAAGAATTTTTATCGACTTTTCGAAAGCCTTTGATCGGTTGAATCATGACACAGTAATGAGTAAACTTTGCAATTATGGCACTTGTGGAAATGCGGCGGCGTTAATAAGAAGTTATTTGAGCTATCGTTTTCAGTGCATTCACATCAATGGACATTTCTCTGATCTAAAACAACTACAGGCAGGTTTATCACAAAGAAGTTTGTTAGGACCTATTTTATTCAACCTATATATTACCGACATTATAAATATTTTACATAATGCCCAGATAATGACGTATGTGGACGATACGAGCATATGTTTTCAAGGAACGGACATAAATATTATTTCATCTGAAGTGAATAGTTTCCTCAATGTGCACTGGCAAATTCGTTAAATTCGTTAATAGTTTCCTCAATGGGCACTGGCAAATTCGTTAATTATCAATGTCAATAAAACGAAGGCCGTTTTATTTCGCCCTAAAAAAATTCTGCGTCAAATAGGTATACTACTTAAGTTAGATACATTTACCATACAAGTCGTTGTTACGGTAAAAATACGAGGGGTATCCTTTAACCAATACATGATTTGGAACGAACACATAGAACATATGTCTAAATTATCAAACAATAATAGGTATTATACTATTATTAATAAACATCGTTTTTATTTACCAGAAAGAGTTAATTGAGTTAAGATTCTTATATAACTCATTGTTTGCTTCACGATGTTCTGCCAGCTTGTATGGGGCAATACGACGAAATTAAACCTAGACAGATTATACATCGCATAAAAAAAGGCCTTACGTTTAGTAGCCAATGTACCCTATGATAGTCATACCGATATTTTATTCTCAAAATTTAAAGTAATGCGTGTTCTTGACTTATGCACACATACATTAATACAGAAATATCAAGATAGTATTTATTATAACAAATCATTCCTTCACTTTGCTTCGCTGGCTAGAAACCTTTCGTTTTATCATACGCGTAGTCCACAGCACTGGAGGGTGCCGCATCCAAGGACCAATCAGGGGTTTCAAATGCTCCAGTATACTGTACAATCTACCATTAATTAACCGATTAAAAGTAATATTCACATCGACAATATGTCAAATAACTAAATTAGACAATTGAATTCTAAAAACAATTAATATTTTAGAAGTGCTGTTCTATTCATGGTATCTAAAACTGTATCATATGCTCCGTCTGCCGTTTTCTTTTTCATGATTGATGATGTCATGTAATGCTTTTGCAAATGCTGACTAAGCTGCCCAAGGCTGTTTGGGAAGCAAGGACCTGTCAAGCTACGCAACGTGGCTCTTTTGCCCGTCTCCTTCTGCAAACTGGAGTCGAAAAAGATGAATTGAATTGAAGGTATCATAGTGGTAATAAAGAATTTCCACTCTTGTGGTAGGGTGCCATCCGACCAGTGTGTATTTATGTGAGCTAGAAGTTGTTCTTTTTCCTCCTCGGGGAGGTTGCGGAGTAGCGTACACGTAACACCATCCTCCCCGGGAGCTGTCAAGGCCCAGTCCAGGTTTGCTAGGGTGAAGGTACGATCTAAGTCGAAATTTTCAGGGCCTGTGTAGGGTGGGTAGTTCGATACAAGTGGTGTCGGGATGTAGAAATCCTGTAGTGTCTGAGTCAGCTGCGTGGAGCCCTGAAGAGTGAGACATTTAGCTATGGTGAATATGGGAGGTGGGTGGGGACCTAGCAGGGATCGTAATAGGATGATGATTCATGTGGAAGTTTGGTGGAGGGTTCCATTGATTTTGTCACACACGTTATTCCAGTTCGATGTATCTAAGATGTTACAGTGCTTACTGATGTCCACGTTGAGGTTGTCTAATCGTTCTCGAAGCTGGTGATTAAGGGGCTGTTGGCTGTTACGTCTCAGGATACGCTTCCGTCGTTTCCAGAAGCGCATCAGGTAAGGATCACGTTATGTTGACGGGGTTGTTGTGTTTTCTTTTTTAGTGGCCTGTGCTTGAGCTTGCTTTATTTAGCGTATCCAGACATCATATGAGTCTGACTGGTCTCAGAGGGAGCCAAGATGCTACGAAATGTGTTCCAGTTGGTGTGCTTAATGGAGACTTTTCGGAGACGTGTGGAGGTGGCAAGTGTTGTAGAAAGGATAAAATTATCAGCGAAGAGTCTTTCTTGGGTGTGGCCCCAGGTGCCTTATATTCGACCCAGGAGCAATGTAAGGTCCAGAGAGAGAAGTGGATTGCTGCCGACCAGTGCCCTCTCTTGTCGGGATGTCGGGGTTGTTCCTTGGTATGGTGCCTGTGAGTCTACTATAGTGACGTGTATGTGATTGTTTTGGAGCGCAGCTCTTAGGCGCCCGTTTCCGGCTTGAGCGGCGTCAGCGTCGCCGTCGCAGTCGGCGTCACCGCGCGGTGCATTATGGGACGCGTGACGTCACTGATGACGTCATTGGCGTCATCATCGTCATCATAACTGATGATGTCATCAGTGGCGTCACTGATGACGTCATCGACACCCGCATCGTCACTGATGACGTCATCAGTGACGTCACTGATGACGTCATCGGCATCGTCACCGTCACGTGACACCCCCCTTCCCCCCCCCCCCCCCCCCCGAGGTCACTTGACCCCCCCCCCCCCCCCCCAGTACCCTTCCCACCTCCTCCTCAAGAGCTGAGCTCTAATTCGGCGTTACAGGGAGTTGTAAACGGCTTTCACTTTTTTGTACTCTTTTTCAAATAAATGAGGTTGACTACGTCAGAGTTTTAGGGTATGCAACCAAGATGCTAAAAAAGGTACGAGGAACGAGAGAAATATACTGAGGTTAAGAATCAAGCGTGCTCAATAATTGCTATATGAGGGGGAGGAAAGGGGGGGGGGGTAGAGTGTAGCAGGACATACTGTGTATGGATATGAAGGCTTCTCAGGTAATTAATAATGTGGGGATGGCCAAAGTACTGAGCGAGAGAAAGAAACTGGACGTCAAGAGCGTTATACACAGATCTGAATAAGTATTTACTGAGGTGTTTGGACGAACATTTTTGTTGGAGTAAAAGCTTGATCTAACGACAAGCGATCCTATTCAAACTCCAGAATATCTAATTCCTTTTTCAGCAAGCCACACGATAGAGAAGGAAGCGGCACAAATGATGACCTTGCACGTGATTGAAAGGTCAACATCACCGTATCGTTCTCCCCTGGTCGTGGCGAAGAAGCAAGATAATTCATATCGCATCTGCATTGACTTTCGACGTCTTAACGATGTACTAATCCCTGATGCCGAGCCAATTTCTAGGGCAGAGGAATCATTCGCGGAAGTTGTAAAAAAGGTGTATTTCTCGAAGCTAGACTTGTCAAAAGGGTACTGGAAGCTCCCCCTACCCAGCGACCCTTTAGAAAAAAAAAAGTATTTTTCGTCCACGATGTGCGAAAAAGACAAAAGCGGCAGCTGTAGCACGGTCGCGCCATCCGGGTGGAATGGTGCCGTCACGTACCCAAGGACGGAGGTGCGACGTGGTTAATTCTAATAGCCGCCGTGGCTGCCGTCGTGGATACCACTGACGATCGCCTCCAGTGCTCAGTGATCCGTGAAGTGAGTCAGCGCGGTGGAAGTTTCTAAAACCATCCAAGATTACGCGTAGCAATGGGATACTGCCAAAATGGGATTTCGCATAACATGAATGTTTGGAAACAACTGTTTGTTTGAAGCCGACGACAGGAAGATTCTTTCGTCGTCGCGTGGTTACTCCCGGGATGACTTGGCTCCCCTCCATTCTTTCTCCGCGCTGCGCGGCCGACGGGAAAACCCGACTTCCCTCTCCTCGCGCCAAGAGGGGAGAGAAAAAGGGCTTTTGCAAAGCGGCGACGGCAGTCCATGAGCTCGAAATCTCTGCAAAGTGTCTCCCGTAAAGTTATAGCTTTAAAATAGATCCGCGAGGAATGGCGCGGCTTATCAGAAGGGCTCGAGAGGGGCTCGAGAGCGACTCGGAATCGGAGGCCAGACTGAGAACAGCCGGGCGGACCTCCGTCGACGTGACCAGGCGTCGTAGGCCCGACTCTGTCCCCGCTACCTCTCGAGGTCAAGGCGCCGACATGACAGGGCAAGAGGACTACGTGAGGCGCGAATGACAACTCCAGCGACCGGGCACATCGACGTCCCCGGGACCCAGACGCTCCAGGCTTCCAAAGAGTAGGTTCTTGAGCCCATCAACCAGCTACTCATCCTTCTCCTTCAGCAGTTCACCGATCTTGTCTCCGAGATTAGTTACTTGCCTGGCTTAAGCGATCACTGTCTGCTTACTTTCCAGATTTGCTTGTCGTGACCAAAAAACCTTAAAAAAACTAAAACTATTTGTAACTATACAAAAGCAAATTTTGAAGCAATTAATTATGGACTGTCCAGTTTTCGTGATAATTTTTTAATGGTTTTGATAATCGCACTGTACAAGCTAATTGGGACAATTTTGTGGCTAGAGTGAATGATTTAGCTAATAAATACATTCCCACTTTCACCATCATATCTAATAGTGATGCTCCGTGGTATAGCCGTAACCTCAAACGTTTATCAAACAAAAAGAAGCGCTTATATAGATCAGCTAAACTATCTGGTAATGATGCCCGTTGGACGGCTTACAAACATGCCTCCGACAAATATGTAGCTGCACTAAAAATGCTAGGGAAGAATTTATTCAAAGCACTTTGCCATCAATGTTAATAAACGACATTAGAAAATTTTGGCGTGTTATACAACCAAAAGATGATGATACGATCGATTTAGTTGACAGCACTGGAAACGTAATTCCTTCTAGCCAGTGTGCATTGGTGCTCAATGAAGTGTTTTCTGTAACTTCAGGTGTCCCGATACCCGACACTCATGGCTTTGACTATCTTGACATGTCTTCCATACTCATTGAACCTACTAATGTAGAGAGCCTCATTAGATCACTTAAACCTTCTTCGTCTCCCGGATGCGATTCAATTAATCCCAAGTTTTTGAAAAGTACAAGTGTCTATTCTTCTATTATACTTTCTAAGATTTTTTAGCAGTCGCTTGACAACGGTTATCTTCCTGCTGAATGGAAGGTCGCGAAGGTGATTCCACTTCATAAATCAGGTAGCAAGTCTTCTCCTTTCAATTACCAACCCATTTCACTAACCAGCATTCCTTGTAAACTTCTTCAGCACATTCTGTTTTCGCATCTCGTTACATTTCTTGAATCAAACTGGTTTTTCACACCTTCACAGCATGGCTTCCGCAAAACTTACTCCTGTGAAACTCAATTGGTATGATTTACTCATAAACTAAACCTCATTCTTGACCATTCTTCATTTGCCAATTGCATTTTTTAGACTTCTCTAAAACATTTGACAAGGTATGCTACAAACTTTTACTATATTAACTACACCAACTTAACCTTGATCACAAACTTCTCGCATGGATTGAATGTTTTCTTCTTAACAGTTCACAGTTTGTTTCAGCTAACAACTCTAACTCGCAGCTATCTGGTGTTCACTCCGGTGTGCCACAGGGTTCTGTTCTTGGTCCTATGCTTTTCCTTATCTACATAAACGATCTACCATCTTGCGTTTCTTCTAACATTCTCTTGTTTGCCGATGACTGCGTGGTTTTTCATAAAATAACTTGTGATGACGATATAACTAACCTTCAGTCGGACCTTAATGCCATCTCTGAATGGTGCAAAGCATGGTATATGGACCTAAACGTTAATAAATGCAAATATATGCGCGCATGTAGAAAAGCAAATAGTTTTCCCACCTAATTTCTAAATCACCGTCCCCTTGATGCCGTCACTTGTTACAAATACCTTGGTATTCACATTACAGCCGATCTCACCTAGACCGCTCACATTTCGTATGTTATTAACAACGCTAACAGAATGCTCGGATACATCCGACGTAACTACTCAAAAGCCCCTTCGTCCTTAAAACGTTTGTTATATAAAACACTATCCGTTCAAAAATTGAATATGCTTCATCTTTGTGGGATCTTTGCCAAGAAAACGTCATAGGTTCACTTGAAGTGGTTCAAAATAATTCAGTTCGTTTTATTCTATCTTACTATAACAGAACTGCCAGCATAAGCTCAATGAAATCTAGCCTCCACCTACCAACTCTAGCATCTCGCCGTAAATTATTTCGACTATGTCTATTTCACAAGCTCTTTCATCACCCATATCTGCGCCGCGATTCTATTTTACCTCCCCCGCATATGTCATCCAGGTTGGATCATGCTCTTAAGGTTGGAATTCCACTCTGCAAAACTAACGATTTTTTTTAGTCCTTTTTCCCACGCACATCAGATGAGTGGAATCGCCTTCCCGCACCTACGGCCGCCATCGAAGATCACAATTGTTTCAAGAACGCCTGGGCTATTATTGTATGATTAGGATCCTCTTATTTGTCGATACTAATAACTGCACAATGTTGTACTATCTTATCAAATGTAATCCACTACCCTCTATAATGCCTCAGGCCTTGAGGGTAAATAAATAAAAAAAAAGTGCCATGCAAGTCTGACGACACCTCCCCAAACGACATTACTTTAAATAGCCGCTTTTAAATATTTATTTATTTTCCGGTTTCTATTGCAATAGTGAAGAACTCCTTAACGCAACCTCTGTCCTCACTATTTTTATTAGCGACATAAGAACATGAACCGTGCTTTCCCTTAACAGATACGTTCAAGCGCTGAAATATATTTTTTTTTATAAATTGTATCTAGGTGTCAGATGCACGAAAACTTGGAAGACCTCTAGTTTCCATGGTGACTTCAAAGTCAAGCACATGATGAACGCAAACACACGTCAGCAGAAAGAAAAAGAACAGAAACAACAACCTTCTCAAAAGCTCCCGGAAGACTTCGTTCAAAGTGGGCTGTTGTTAAGGGAGCGCGCTGGTATTGTACAACATTTTACGAAAGAATTACACATAAAGGACATGACACATACAAAACAAGTACAGAACGCGGACAGTAACACGGACAGCTCTGTCCTTTATGTGTAATTCTTTCGTAAAATTTTATTCAAGATGTAGCAACTAAAATGTTTCTGGTGCATTATTATTAAATTGGAAAATTTTAATGCGTTCACAAAATGGCGCGCCACTTTCAGTGTCAAGTTTTAGTTGTTGAAATTTTGATTTCCTGGAAAAGGAGAGCGACGATTCAGTTCCTATTTTATCTAGAGCAGTTTTAGAGGAGACTAAATTTGGCTCTGTTAGACTCCGATGTTGAGTGTAGCAAGCGCGTCGCAGCGCAGCGCCTACAGGTACTGGTTGGTCGCATATATCGAGTTCCTAGACGCCCATCAATGAAAGGCACATGTTCTGAGCCACGCTGGGTTCGCTATGCTCAAAGTCGGAGTATAACAGAGCCCTAAAAAAAAACCTTTAGCTGAGTGTATATTTGTATCTTTTTGGCTTTACCCTATGCTGCGATTGCGCACGCTGCATAGAGTGTTTCTGTATGCCTACCCTTTCCCCCCAAAATATAGTTAAGAGTTAGCACCTGCTCTCTCTTACACTCTAGAAAAAAGGGCTGTAGTCTTTACACCCCTTGTCACATAAATGACACTCCAAAACTTCAGTTCGACGTACAGCGCACTGACATCGAACTGACGGCCCCAACTTTTACGAGAGTCCTAATGTCGGTGGGATATAATTAACACATTGAACAGCTAAAGTACGTATCAAAGACTACAAAGAAAACACTGAGGTTCTGCAGTAAGGTCAAGAAAACCACAATTACTTTTTTTTTCAGTCAGTCACACGTATATTAGCTATTTTAAGAAGTTGTTTTAACTCGACTATCAACACGCTCATGAAAGTTGGTACCGTCGGTTCAACGTCAGTGCGCTGTATGTCGAAATGAAGTTTTGGGGTGTATTACAGTATTATATGTAGGGTTATGCGTTTTCAGATAAATTGGATAAAATCTGAAAAAACACTCGCCGGTAAAAATTGTGCCAATGCGGATTTATCTGAAAAACTCCGAATTCGGGGACCGCCACCTGTGAAAACCAGACTACGCTTTATCTTTCCCTGGGATCCTCGAACAACATTTTCTATTCTATTATCTTGTTTCCACTTTTGTCCGTTCCACTCACGTTTCCAAGCTTTACAAGAGAGTCCCTTTGGACCCTTATCATAAAAAACAAGACCTCTCCCCACAACAATAGTCGAACCAAGGTCGAACACTTCTCACCTTCCCTGCCACTCCACTTGGGGCCTTTCTCCCGAATATGTTCCTTTCCGAAAAGTTCATTCGCCCTTCTCTGGCCTCCTTTCGCTAAAGATTGAACCTTTGCACACGTTCCCTCGCCATCCGCTTTGATGACAGGCACCCGAGATTCAGTCGGTTTATTCCAGAATAACCGCGCCATGGGCAGGAAGCGAAAGCTCCCTGCTGATTACGCCAAAGCATATCCAGATTTTGAAGCGACTCCCAGCAATGACCTCGTTGTCTGGAAGTTCTGCCGCGTGCAAGTTAGTACGGCTAATGGAAAGAGAGCCCTCCGCATCGCAGAGCACCAGAGTTCAAATCGGATTATACAGCTGAAGAAACCTCTTCTCGAGACAGGTGAGTGAATTTAATGTAACCGTACTTATTATGGACAAATTAATTTGTATCGTTAAAAGCTCATCTCTCAATGTGATGCCTATGAAAGGCTGCTTTGTTAAATTAGAAAAAAATGTATGTGGTTCTATACTTAGGTCAGTCGTCTCACCAAAGCTTCATGGAGGATTGCTTGACAAGGAGCTAGAGTCGCAGGGAGGACGCTGATGACATTACGCACAAGTTCTGCCGAGCGCGTTGCCAAGCAGGGATTCCGCTCCATCAGACAGATGGGCCGCTTGGCAGCCTGTTCCGGGACAAGTGCCCAGCTGCACGGACAATGCCATCAAGCACTCAAATGTACCGAAAATACCTACCAGAAGTCTACGAGCATGATCTCGAGACGATCAAGTAAGCAGTCAAGAACCGCCCGATATCTCTAACCATCGATGAAACGCCAGAGCTCCGTGGTCGGCCAGCAGTGGCGGTGTTAGTGACATTGTACGACGACGAGGTACCTGGCCGCCGGACCTTGACGGCAGGTTTGCAGGTTCTACAACAGTGCAATGCCGTGACTGTCGGAATGCTGATGCAAGAGGTTTTTTAAAAAATTTCCAAGTCCCTCAGTGACGTTCTTGTCCTGTGCTCGGATTGCGCTTCCTACATGCAGAAACTCCACAGGGACATGCAGCAGTCGCACACGGAATTTCGTGCACTCTGTATTTCAAAGATCCATACCATCTTCTGAACAATATCCTTGAGGAGGGACTGAAGATGGATTGCTCCAAGAGAGCTCGTAACTTCGTTGTGCATTTCCCTGCCCTTTTGAAAAGCTCCAAAGAACTTCGCCGGAACGTTTGGTTCCGTCTGTGCGAGCATGAGCATTGAGCTGAAGTGCTTATCGACTGTCAGTCCATCTAGATGGTTTTCGTTTCACGACGCTCTTGTTGACGTCCTTAACTACTGGCGTGCTATTGTGGAATTTCTAAAGAGTGATGATGCAAAAGGGAAGAAGTGTGACAAGCTGAAAGCGTTTGTGATGACATCTAGCTCTCTGCATGACCGGCTTGTTAAGCTGAGATTCTTAAAAAAAAAAAAAAAAAAGCCTCGAACGAAGTGCTCTCATAATCAAGCAACTAGAAGCTGAATCTACATTGGTGCATGAGATCTATTCCCTACTTGGTGTGCGCCTGAAGACACTATTAAGCCAATGGACCGACGCCTCAGTGACGTGTTTTGGCGGTGAAGTCGACTGCATGCTCGACATTGTTGACAAGGAGAAGCGCCGCTAGTACTACGGTGCTGTAGCCGAGAAGTGGAGCCACACCGTCTAACAAAATATTGCGGACGACTGGCAATACACCAGCGATTCGTTTTGGTATTGGGTGCAGATCGTCAACCCGAATGTGAAGGCAGAACTACCTCACATATTCCAGATATACAAGCACTTGATCACACTCGTCGTGCAGCGAGGGCATGATATTACTCAGCTAGAAAGAGAGTTCCTGGCGTATCAGGCCTACGCTGTGAAGGAAATTGTGGAGCCACTACAGTTTTGGAGGATTTCATGCACGAGAGTGGCCCATCCTTTCACGTTGCGCACTGAATCTGCTGGGTCTTCCCATACCCAGTGCGAATGTCGAAAGAGCATTCTCAATGTTTCGCGTGGTCAATCGAAAGGAGCGTGCTGCGGTGACAGACACTAACAACAAGTTGTGAATGGATGTCACCACGAATGTTGCAAATATTGACTGTGCAATAAAAATGTATCTGCGGTTGAATTGTCTTTTATTGTTGTACATGACATTTTTTAAAGACCAATACTCTACGACCATAACAATCCAAAAAACTCCGAATTTTGTGTACTGTGAACGGACGCTCCGAAAAACTCCGAATTTGCACAAATAAATAAACTCCGAAAAACACCCCCCGAATTTGCTCGAAAATAAACTCCAAAAACGCAGAACCCTAATTATATGTAACAAAAGGTGTAAGAATATACTTTTTGTTTTTCTGTGTACAGGCTTTGTCTTTCTCCTATTTCCGCTATTTTATTTGTTATGAAAAATTGAACCAACTAGAGCACGGACCTGTATTTTGCATACATATAATTGACGTGTATTTATATTCCCGTCAGTTCTTTTGTATTCCTTTTTAATTTTATCTACACGTGCTTGCCTCAAAGTGTAGAAAATACCGTGCACGGTCGACTGATTTTGTGCTGCCGCGAAACCTGCACATCATTTTAGCATTGCGAGAAGAGACCGTAAAAAGCAGCTGTGCTTCCGGTGCATGCGTGCTCGGGCAAGGGAAGTGGCGTTTGAAGCTACAGGTCGTCTGTATTTTTAATGAGACTGGCTGTTTCGTGAGGCACAGGTCAAGTCAGGAAGTTCGCTTAGCTTACGCCCATTATATCCGTTAAACCGTAAAGAAGAACCATGGCCTCCGAGACTCCGAAGCGCGCGCTTCTCCGGCTGTCCCATTTGACACCCTTCCCAGCAGTACGAGCGTAGTTGTGCTAACTCCGTCGCTCGCCGCGAGGTGGCGACGTCCTCCCAGTCATCCCAGAGAGAAGAGCCGTCAGCGTCTCGGGCATCGCCGGTGGGTGGTGCCAGTCTCGTCGTCGGGTCTTCATCTTTCGTTCACCCCGGCTCCACTGCATCGCAAGGTACTTCGCGTCTGACCTAAAAGTTCAAGGTTTGGAATCTATAAATAAACCAGAATGGAAGTTAGAATACCGAATAAACCAGGTTGGGATAAAGTTGGAATTTACAAATAAACCAAAGTTATTTTTCTTGAGGTCCCATGGTTTGCATATCAATTAAGTTACATCACAAGGTGCATAACGGGATGCGGTGGATTGCGCTACATGTGCCAAAAAACTAGACGTTTACTAGATAGCGCCCTACGTTTTGAATCAGCACTTTCAATTATTACAACGTTTATACAAAACAAAATGTCGAATTCATTGCGAGGTGGTCGTATCTCACCGCCATAATTTGTTTCCCCAAAGCCGGGCTCACACTACTTATACATCATACAAAGGACAGTCTTCAAACAGATTCGAACGCAAGTCTCCACGAGACCTGTGCTTCGAACGCTGCACGGTAACGAGTTCAAGGAAACATTTGGCACGCGACATTCGAACCACGGATATCGTGGTGACTGATATCTGCAGACTAACTTTTGCATGATGTGTAAGCAGTGTGACCCCGGCTTAAAGATGCCTCTAGTAGAAACAAACACCATAATATCAGTCGCATAAATTTCGTAATAAATAATAAATTAATAATAAAAGAAGGACAACTTGAGGACTGCACTTTTGGCAGTATCAAACCTCGTGCTCAGGCTCAAAAAGCTCTGTCAAACTGCGTGCGAAAATTCAAATTTATTTCGAATTAAATTCGCATCACAACTTGTCTATCTATACTTCCCCAGATCAGCTTTTCACGGTTCTACCACAAGTCACAAAAATCTCTAAGTAGAAGCTGCAATAACTCGACGTAACACGACTTTTTATTGGACTCTTTTCCTTAGTCCATGTTCAAACCACTGAAACGGCGAATTCGATGCCTGGGTTGAAAGCGCCTCCCCGCGGAGAGACGCCGCCTCCTCCTCTCTTTCCGTTTACGCCCTCTCCGCACGAATGGGACGGTCCAACACCTCCTAGAGAAGAAGGCCATAGCGCTCCGAGTGGTTACGTCACAATGTCGGAGGGAAGAAGGCCATGGCGCAGCTACGTGAGAAAAAATGCTATCGACGTGAAAGAAATGTTTTTTGTCAAGCGGCGCGGTGGTGTTCGTGCGCGTTTATCCGACGTTAATATACGTTTTAAAAGCGCAGTCTTGTGCAATATATATATATATATATATATATATATATATATATATATATATATATATATATATATATATATATATATATAGATATATATAGATATATATAGATATATATACAACGCGTTACCAAGGTTGAACGTACCACATTTGTATTTTGTATTTATGACTTTCCGAATGAACCGGCCGGTTGCGACATTTTCTTCCCTCACACGGGCTCCGATTCTGGTAAATTTACGTTGTGTGTGAGCTGCTGATTGTCTAAAAAGGAACGCTGAGACATTTCAGAGGGGAAGGGAACCGAAAAAAAAAAATCCAGTCATCACCGCAGGGAGCGCACACGAGCAACAGATGGGTCGACAACGTTAAGCCTTTCGTCGCCGCTGCTCTCGTGTGTGGTACTTTTGAGACTTGTTTCCCGTCGTTTTTCCGTCATCACCGCAGTCTCGGGTAGTTTTTTTTTTGTGTTAGCTTGATACTACGGCATTTACGTGGATTCGTGAAACAAGTCCTGCTACGGTTTGAGTGACATGTGTGACAACTAGCCATCGATGACTTTGGTCGATTATCGATAGATCGTAGACCTCTCTCTCGACAGAGATATACTTCTTGGAGGTCGTGTTCAAATGTTTTCGTCACGGATATTGTGGGACGTATGGATACAATCGACAGGTGAGAAACAACTTATTTACGGGCTTTCTTGGTCATGTAGGACGCAAGTAAAGTGCTGCAACCGTTTTTTTTTTTAAATCGCGTGATAGGATGAAATTTTGTTCTTTGTCGTTATCCGTGTGCAGTTGCGCCGACATTTGTAAATATGCGTGGTAATCTAGATTTCACTGGAAGGTGAAAAGGAAGTTTGTGTGATTATTGAAAGTGCGTTGTTTGTGGTTATGTGTTTATTTAGACTAATGTTATTTTATTGCCTTTACCGCGTGTATACCAGAATCTTCACTGTATTAAGGTAATAGTATTATTATATACAAAATAAGTTATATTTTGTTGTAAGGCAGCTCGAGCCCATAGGGAGAAGTAAATTAGTTGACTAAGTAGTAAGCTTAGTACCTCTGCCACACGGAAAAGTTAATATATATTCATTGAGTGATATGGGATTTAATCAGCTCGCGGTCTTGAGTGACGCCGATTTGTCGACCCCATAATGTCATTCGATCGAAATTACATTAATTTTGCCATGTGGACGGGGTATAATGCAAGAATTCAGTGACTGCACGCAATAACATCGCTTACATGATAGGAAGTGGCACTTGTCTTGCCGTGTCCGCGTTGACTACGTCTACCTGATTTTTAACTGATCTGTTTTGCTGTGTCCAATCACTGCGTGTCTCGCCATTTTGTCGAAGTATTTCTGTATAAAATATGCATTCCTACAACAATAGTTGCGTGACTCAATGTTTTCGACTTAAAACAATCACATTTTTCTATAGACGTCTTTACACATACCTCGTGCCATTTCGTACCGATTATTTAGCAGTGTAATGTTTTGTCCGCGTAATAAAATGTTTTCTAGCCCCGTTGTTATGTGCAGCTTTCATTTTAGCTAATAAGACACGCGTATGTGACTAAAAGCGCGTTACGACGGTCGATCCACGCGCTTTGCCTTCGTTTTGACGCGCGCCCCCAATGGCCTTCCTTTGAGACGTCACGAGAAAAGCGCTACGGCCTTCTTCTTTAGGAGGTGTTGGACGGTCGGAGAGTCGGAGAAGCGTTCGCGCCGTTCGCGTGCTTCGTGATCTCGGAGTCGGTGGTGGTGGTGGAAAACGTGTATTGATACATCAAGCACTCGCATAATGCTGGGCAATTAGTCTTGAGACGGCTCCAGGCCATGGGAAGAACCAGTGTAGTGAGTCATGGTGGCGAGGGATGGCGAGCGGGCAAATGGGCGACGGTCCGTTTGCAGGTTAATGATGGACGCCTTCTGCCAACAATAACGTTGCCTTTTGCGCAGATTGGTTGCTCATGCGCTTGCGCGCGTTGCCGCACCGCAGAGGCGGAGAGGCTGAGCAAAGCCTGGAGACGCTTGCAGGTGATCGCCGCTCTTCTCTCAGCTTGTAATACACAAGCGGTCTATAAACCACGTGTCTCCTATCCAGCAGTTGGAAACACTCTCAAATCGAGGCACACTACCGGCAGAGTTTGCTCGGTGCCGGCTGTGTCGGTGCCTTTCGAGGATAACCGGTTTGCTGCCGTGTTGCGAGCAGACACGGCTCTGGTTGCGAGCAGAGTTGCGAGGCATCGCGCGCGACTGCTAGCGGGGAACGCCGTTCGTGTGGTGCAGCAGCCATGGACAATAGCGGATACCCGGGCCAATTGAACGACAAACAGAAGTTGGCACTCGGTGAGGTAGGTGCTCGTAGTGCGGCCACCGTGGCGCAAGGAGGGACTGACAGACCTGCGATCTGCTATATTCAGTTTTGCTTTAACGTGCGAGCTTAGCATAAGCTACGAGAGCGAGTTCCGGCCTTTCAGCGTCCCTGTCGGGCAGCGCGCCTTCGCGCAGTGCAGGCGTCGTTTGGGGCACCACTCTGCTCACTCGTGCTTGTAGTTTCAACTTCGCTCGCACATAAAGTGCGGGCGAAGTTGAAGCTGTCTAGACTGTTGGAGCAAGCGCGTGGCTTTATCTTACGATTCATTTGTTTGTGCTCCCGCGCAAAGGAGGCGCTCTATGCGAAGCAAAGCGCTCGTGCCAGCAGCTTTGACTGCGTTATATAAAATTTCTGTCGAATTTCAGAAGAGGGGAGAGAATAAACAATATATTTGAATTGTGTAAAGTCTGGCGGGGTACGCGTTCTGCAGCTTTATTCGGCGCTCAAGGTGCGCGAGCGCATGCAGTCCCGTACCTTTGACTATACATTCGTTCCGTAGAAACAAGAGCGAACGTATGTTTTCAGCACTGCGATCGCTGCCGTAATAGCAAATGCATTTTCTGTAAGTTCAGTATTCTCTGCTATTAGTTCGCGATTTAGCGGCGTTACTTGTTCCTTATTTTGGATTTATGAATCACTTCTAAGGAATTGATAAGTTGAGGATACAATCTCCTACAACAAACTTTTATAGAGAATTTTTTTTGGTGTTTATTATACTTTTTGTTTTATAAATTTTCTGCAATATTCCTTTTTTGAAGTTCTGGTCAAATACGCTTCGTTTTTTTTTTTTTTTTTTTTTTTTTTTGCGACGGGTTTGAAACGTTTATGCACGACCATGAAGAGCATCAATTGATCTTGTTTCAAGTGTGCCGGACCAACAGCTCCTGGAATAATCAAGGCCTGTGCACCAGAACGTTGACGTCATCACAGTGAGATCGAGCGAAGACACCGATTGGATACGAGTGCTGCGTCAGCGCTCGGCTGGGCCTCGTGTCCAATGAACGCGTCAAACGACTCTGGGCGTAGGGCACGGGTCCAATATCTGAGTTTGCGCCGTCCGAATGTGATGACGTTTTATACGGAGGAAGAGTGGGGCGTTCGAAGGCCTTGGATTATCCTAGGTGGTGTTGGCCGGGCGCAGTTAAAACCCTCGTTCTCCGCACCCCCCCCCCCCCCCCCCAAAAAAAAAAAAATAAAATAAAATAAAATAAAATAAGATAAGAATGAGGAATATAGTAAAGCAAATAACTCTAGATTTCTACGTCCGAAGGGGGGGGGGGGGGGGGGAGTCCAGAATTTCGTATTCTTATATATTGGTCATCATTGGACTTGTTATAGAATAACGTAGACGATTGGGCTAGTTGCTTTATTCTTAAAAAGTGCAAACGGCGAAACGACAAGGACAAAGAAGACTAACAACGCTGCTGCTTTTCGGACTTCTGTTCTGTCCTTGTCTTGGTTTATGCTTCTCGCAAAAGACAGAAGACTGCTTTGTCGCCTGACCTTGCTTTCCGGCTTGACTCAACCATTAGGCCTCGGTATCTGACCCATTCTTTCCTGTCAGCTGCACGCAGCGCTTTCTGAACACACATACACATACGCTCAAGGTCACGCGCCAATGAGCGGGGGGTATGGAGACAAATGGACTCGATTTATCGATGGACCCGAAGACTGTTCACATATTCGATAATGCTGCGAACCCATTGACATTTTTGTTGTTGTTTCCCTGTATACATTCATTCTTAACGGCGTAGGTGGGCGGGAACCACAACTATGGTCGAGAATGGCACCCTTTTTGACGTCTGGGAATTGTTGTGCCCGTTACCGGAAACAAGAAACGAAAGGGCGTTACCCTCTAATTTGACAACAACAACAAGACAAACTAACGAGTTCCTTTAAACGTAACGTCTATTGTTTCGTAATTTCCCGACATCGCAAAGGTTACTTTCAAGGCGGTACTTTGAATCGCAGTATTGTTACTTGACTTATAACTCGTAACAGGTCGCGAGGAAATTCTGAGAATATATACGGGGTGGTTTAATTTGTCCGTGTTTATTAGGCGTCGTTTACCAGATTTACCGAATATTTACACGCAGTTAAATTGGCGACGCAATAGACGATTAAAAAAAAAAAAAGAAATTCATCGAGCAACATTGGCGGTCGCCATTACTTGGGCACGAGGCGCGTGATTGGATCCGAGTCGTCGCCGAATGCTGACGCAGGCCTCGTGTCCAGTACATGCCCAGAATGATCGCGTGACCAAACAAACAAAATGGCGGGCTCCGATAAGTGGCGCGGAAGCTACATAGATGGCGTGCACTTTCGGAAAACGGTAGAGTTCCTGTATAGGCTCCCTACGGGAGCCAGAGTAGCGCGTTTGATTCCACATGCCGCGTGCCGCCATCGCCGCTATTCGCCGAGATCCGATCACGTGAGGAGTCGTATCAAGTGTCGTGCAGCAAAGTAGACGTTGCACGCGCCCCGGCGTACGTTCCCAGGCTTTTGAGCCCGCCGCGCGCCTCGAACGCGCGGCGCTGCTATTCGCCGAATTCAGTCACGTGAAGAGCTGGATCCACATGCCATGCGTGAACGCGCAACTCTGGCTCCCGTAGGGAGCCTATACAGGAACTCTAGAAAACGGTCTATTGTTAGTCCAACCCGGGAGATTCCAGCAGAGAAAAGTATGAGCGGATTCCACGACGCGATCGCTGGGAACGCAGAGTTAACAACGCGTTCGAGTGGCGACCTCAAAACCTACGTTGTTTTTAACGAGAAAGTCTTGTCCAGACAGTACGGCACAAGTAGTTTTCAGGGACGGTGAAACCAGAGTTGTACGCAGTACTCATCTCAAGTAATCACATTACTTGTTATCTAGTACTTTTGGGGGTAATTTTGTAAATCTTTGATTACATTTTTCGGGAAGTAATCATGCAGACGAGGAATCCGATTATTTTTTGGAAGTATTTAAATTACTCGTAACCGTTAAGGCCCGTTCACACACTTGCGACTTTTTAAGACCGAGTGCCTTGGAAACCTCTTAATATCTCTTACGACGACGACGATGATGATGATGATGTATATAGCTATCTCCTTTGGAACGGGGGGTCACGTAGTAATCGTGTCCAAGCCGGTGGGCTCCTTTGTGTAGCCCGTCACATTATTCCTAGGGCTGGGCAATTGATCGATTAACCTACCGATTAATCGATTAATGCTTTAATCGCGATTAATTTGTTTAACCGGTTAATCGGTAAAATTTTGACGAACCAAAATTAAATAAAAATGAAATGGTTTCACTATGCAGACATGGACGAGCACACCTATATGAAGTGAAAAATTTAGCTGAAGTATTAACTTAAGGTAAACTGTAAGGGGGAGATTTGTAACTTCAGACATGTGCAGGAGGTTACACATGTCCCAGCGACTTCAACGCCGTGCGAGTGTCCTTTGATTGCTTACAGTATACTGTAAGCAATCAAAAGAGGTCGCCTTTCTCGGAGAATATCAACGAACATTTTTGCCTCATGGAGCTGAAGTAATAATGTGTGAGTGTGAGTGTTTTTAACTGTTCTCAACTGTATATTGAAGCTGATTCATAATTAAAAATATTGTGTCGTTTAACACATATTCCGCAAAACAATATACATGCAATTTGTATTTTTAATCAATATTATTATGCATGGAAATGAACGAGACCAATTAATCGATCAATTAATCGATTAAAGGCTGGCGATTAATCGGGTTAAAATTTTTAATCGACGCCCAGCCCTAATATTCCCTTTTTTTTCCACCAATTTGCCAGCCGTTGTTTTGTTTTTCGGACCACCCATCTCTTCGCGGGGTGTGCTCCGGAGTCGGCCGCTTCTTGAAATC
Organism: Ixodes persulcatus; assembly: GCA_013358835.2. Taxonomy (NCBI): domain Eukaryota; kingdom Metazoa; phylum Arthropoda; class Arachnida; order Ixodida; family Ixodidae; genus Ixodes; species Ixodes persulcatus. The sequence goes on from JABSTQ010009595.1 coordinate 64,780, forward strand.
CCAGTGCTTCCACTAGTGATGGCGCTTGTGCAGGCTGTGGAGCTGTAGTGGCTGTGGCTCTACAGCCTCCATGCACACTCACCGGTGGCGTCGCCTGCCGTCCACTGTCGTGGCTGGATGCTTGGTCGGCTTGGGTGTCGGCTAGCTCCCATTTTGGCGTCAGGGCCGGGCAGCGGAGGACCAGTTGTTCGATTGTTTCTGCTTCTTGATCGCAGAGCCTACACTGTATGGTCATTATCGTTGGGTCGAACCGCTGTCGATATGCCAGTGTCCGTAGCGCTCCTGCTCGCGCCCGCCTCAAACAGGAGGCGGCTGCCCAGGCTGTTGTTATAGAAGTCCTCAGCTCTGATATTATGCTTGTGGGCCCTTATACGTCTAGCGTCGACTTCTTTCCTGCCTCCTCCATCCAGTGTGCCGTCTCCGCATCTTTTACACGCCCTCTCACCTCCCTTGCTCACTTGCCTTCCGTGTCTTCCTGAACTGTGTCGGTGAAAAAACCGTTTTTCTTGCGGAGGTGGTAGACGCGCTTCACCCACCGTGTCTGTAGGCATCGGAGACCCAAATAGTCAAATATCCGTCTGACCCGTCGACTTTTATCCATGTGTAGGAGCCGTCCTCGATAGCAAAGCTTGCTGGCTGCCTCCCTTGCCTCGAACGTCGACCCCCCCCCCCCCCCCCCCCCCCCACGTCTCCCTGAATCGCCTCAATCACCACTTGTCCATGGCAACCGAATGCCTGGTGGCCGACATCCCTCTGCCTGCTCTCTAACCAGGCTCTTGTGTCAGCCATGACACAAATTATTTCATTGGCGAACGTAATTCCAGGCACATGCACAGCCTTCCATAGTTCCTTCACCATCAGGTATCTATTGCCGCTCCACAGGATTCGCCGACGTAAGATGTTTTGCCCTCTTTGTGCCGTCTGTTGAATATGTGCTTGATATTTGTCACAGTACTCGGGCGCGTTCGTCAGTGTCACTCCCAGATATCTGTACTGATTCGACACCGCGACAGCTTCCAGTTGCAGCCTCAACACTTTGCTTCCTGTGTAGTCCCCAGAGAACTGCACTACTGCTGATTTCAAAACATTGAATTTAAGTCCCAGTAGTGCCACTTCTTCTTCACAGACGTCTACCAACTTTTGAAGTGTTTCCATGTCCCCCGCCATGAGTACGAGGTCATCAGCGAATGCGAGGCCCGGCAATGTCCAGTGCGTTTCACAACCCTCTTCTACGCGTGTGAGTAAAAAACCGAGCCCTGACTTCAGGAGATGTCGTTCTAACTCGCCCGTATACAACATATACAAGAGGGGCGAGAGAGGGCTTCAGGCCCCTTTACACTTCAACTTTTCTGGACATCACGCCTCCGAACTCAGCCGTGACAGCTTCTCCGTCGTACAATCGTCGTATTGAGTTCGTCCATTGGCTGGGCATATCGAGTCTTATGAGCATTGGATGAGGGACCCGTGGGGTACACTACCATACGTTTTCGCTACATCCAAAAAAGCAGCATATAAAATCTCGTTCCTCTTTTTTTGCAATTTCTATGAGTTGCGTCAGAACGAACAGGTTATCCTGTAATCTGCGGTCGCTGTAGTAGCCATTTTGGAGCTCAGTCAGTTTGGCGTTTGCCTCCGCCCAGCCACACATCCATTCCTTTATAACATGGGCAAACACCCTGTAAATGACACTTGTCACTGTCAGGGGGTGGTAGTCATTGAGCCTTTTTTTTGTCACCTCCACGTTTTGGCACCAGTACAACCCTACTGTGCATCCAATCCTAGGGAACGGGACTACCCGCAATGATGTCTGTTAGGATGCTTGCCAGCTGCCTTCGAGCGTCATCGCCCATGCATTTGAGCAAGGTCGCAGGTATGCCGTCTGTTCCCCGTGCAGTGTTGTTTTTAATATGCGCGATGGCCCTGTCAAGCGCGACTTTCACCGCCTCCCACTTCAACGTGATTGTCTGCTCTAGGGATTCTGGCTGCTCTGGTTCGACAGGGTCTGTGTCTGCCATTGACGGTACTCTGATCAGGTCCGCTACTGGTGTATTACCATCTTCCCACTCAAATGCCTTTGTCAGATACTCCGATAGATGCTCCGCCAAATCCTGTACCACATTTCCTGTGTGATCCTCTATGACGGTTGGTGGTGGGTCACTCCTGTTCATTGAGTTTACATATCGCCAGAATTTTTGAGCTGCCGCTTTGCCGCTGTCCCTTATCTCCTTTAATGTGCGCTGGTCAGCATCTGTCATCTTGCTCTGTATTATGTCTTGAAGTTTGTGTTCAGAGGTAAGATACTCCTCCCAGGCCTTTTCCACTTCTCCACTGTCTCCTCCCTTGACGGCGCGTCGATGAGTCTGGTTAGCTAGCCTCCTCTCGTCCCGCGCTGCTTTCACCTCCGCGTCCCACCAGCTATTACGTCCAACTCCGCCTCGGGAACGCCTCCGGATGGAATGGAGTTTAATAATCCGCTTCAGTTCCCCATTGAACTCGCTGTAGTTCGTCGCTTTTTTCCGTCTCCCGCTGGCTTCGAACTCCTGGGCCACAGAGTCAATGGTGCTTGCAGTTTGCACAAGATTAACCGTCCTGTACCTTTGTTTGTGAGGTTGCTGCCACGGTGATGATGAAAAATTGACCCTCAGGCGGTTGTGGTCACTGCTTAAGCTGAAAGTTCCGTCCTCATAAATGTGCATGCTCTGCAGTTTAAGCCCGAGTGTATACGATGTCAGGACATAGTCAATGCATGTTCTACTGTTTCTTGCACACCAGGTGAATTGCCCTGTGCATGTGTCTCGGAGATTAACTACGTCAAGGTTCAAATCTTCGGTCAGTTGACGAAGCAGTCAGCCGTTACCATTTTCTTTCCCATCTAATTCCTCTAAATGTTCATTGAAATCCCCCATTATGAGCACCTCGACCCCACGATTCATGCTCCTAACATCTTCACATATGCATTGAAGCAGCCGCAGGTTTTCCTCTCGTCCAGTTCCTTCAATTGCCATGTAGACAACGCATACGTTCACTGGTAGACCCACAAGCTCCCCTTCGACCCAGAGATGATCTTTGCATGCTTTTCTGTGTCTTGGCTGCCACGTGGATGCAACACACCACAAAAAACCCACACCACCACCTTTCGGTTCATCAGCATCCCGGTTACTGCCCGCCCAGCACCAGCCAGGACGTACTGAAGGCTCCTCTAATCCCCTTAGATGCGTCTCAGCGACAGCGAACAGGGACATTTCCTCGGCTTCTAACATCTCAAACAGTTCTTCCCATTTAGCCTGTCGCCTTGCGCTGTGCATGTTGAGGAACCCCACCACTACATTAACTGCGTTCTCCGCCTGTGGCGTCGACGCCGACCACGGAATCGTCTCCCCCTCTGCTCCTTCGTCGGCGGGCCATGATTCCGGGCGATGACGGCTCTCTTGCTCGGACCTCTTTCTATTGGCGTCGCCCGAGCTCATGTCCCAGCATTCTGTGCCCACCCACACTGTAGAGACTGGGGGAGGGTACCAGTAGTGGGCGCGGCTGTTGTGTATACTGAGAGGACACGTACTGGCGCCATCTTTTTGGTAGCAGTGGAAACTTGGCGGTCCCGCATATTTTGTTTCTCTCGCGCATCATCCTTTCTTTCTTGGGTCGGAAAACTTTTGTCAACGTCAATAACGACCACATCTCATAGGTATTACGCACATTTGACCTTGGAAATCCCGCAAAAACTTCGCTCTAGTCAAATGCAGTTCAAGGGTCACTGCATCGATGGCGCCAGCGTGCCAGTGTGTTCTCTCGTTCTAAGAAATTTTAAGAGGTTCCAAGGCACTCGGTTCTAAGGAGTCTCAAGTGTGTGAATGGGCCTTTACTCTTTTTCCCCTCTCCTTTCTGATGGCGCCCTTCGTTTGTGCAACTTTTCTACGAAGGAATCCTCGAACCAAAGTCTACGCCAGGAGGATAAATCACCAAATTCGGTGGATTAAGGAGACAATTTAGTTTATAGTTCTGCGATTGTTATTCCATAGTGGACGGTGCGAAAGACCCGTTTTCTAACTGGCAGAGAGAACCGTCGTTTTGAAAATATAAAGTAATAGAAAAAGTAACGGTTACTTTTTCATGTAACGGCTACTTACCTTTCTTCTCAAGTGATCTAATTGAATGCTTTTAAACCAGGAGCAATTGTAATTCAAATCGATGACTTTTTTATTATTTTTTTTAAGTAACTTGTACCAGATTGGATAAAACCGACGTTGTAAAAGGCTTCTTTCTCCTCAAAGCATGTACCAACGACGGTTGAGCGTTTCGTGCAGCGATAATTGTTACTTCTCTTGGGGGCAGGTGTGTGAACGCAAAAACCTTACCGAATAATTTTTGAATTTATATCTCGTATGCGTTGAGCCGTTTTTCCGGGAATTCGTTTTGCTGCGCAACTAATCGAAGGCAATTTTAATATTTTTAAAGCAAAAACATGGCAAATGTTTGTGAAACGTAACAACGTTGGCGAGTAACGCAATTGGATAAGGATTCTGTTAAGCAGTAAAACATTCTTTACTCGGTTTCCCTTAGGACTTTACAACTAGGCAGATACTTTAGCAAAAAAGAAAGAAAAAAAAAAGAAAGACCACGCTATGTGGCCCAAGCTACCGCCCAATATAAAGGGTACAGCCGTTGGCATCCACCCATCCATTCAAAGAAAGAAAGAAATTTAGCGCTTTACCACTAATAGCATTACTTCTATAGGAGCGCTTAGGCAGCTCTCTCCTGTAATACCCACAAGTTTATTCGCACGCAACATTTGCAGGTGTATGTACACACACAAAAATGACAGCTATTTTCAACAGCAAGTTCAACAAAAATGCAATCAAACTTTGGTGGGGGCTAGTTGGCACATATCGATTAAAAGGTTAAAAGACGCGAACGTAAGCAGGACGGAAAAAGACGCACGTACGAGACGGACAAGCGACACAAAAATGACAGCAATTTTCAAGAACAAGCACAGATATTTTTGGATCCGCTAAAAAGAAAAAAAAAAGGCATATTTTTGTTATTGTATGTTTAATACTGGAAACCGCGTGCTGTCAGCTGCTGCCACTGCTGCACTGTAACGCTTCCGCCGGCCTTGTGGAGAGAGAGAGAAAGAAAGGAGAGAGAGAAAGAAGGCTAATACCCGTCCGAGCGCAGCCAAAGCTACGTGTGGCCGCAGCCAATCACGCGCCGGCAATTAGTCACGCGATATCGCCTGCACTTTTGTATCACTCCGCTGCGCCGCTGGTCGTCCGCGCTCGCCGAGTATTTCGTCTGCTACGGGGGTCTCAACGGTATCGTCTGCTACATTTTTAAAAAGTGCCCTTTCACGCTCTGAAATTTAGTCACAGGGGATGTCAGTACGTAGGCTGGCCGCTGGCGTCTGTGTCCGAGCTTTCCGCCTGTTCGGCATAGTTTCGAGATGTAAGTACACATTGCAAGGTACCCGATGGCGATGACCCGGTCGTTGATGTTTCCTTGTATTGTATGAGTATACCAGAACTCGAGGCGCAGTCCTCTCCACCAGCCTCTCGGCGTTCAATGTGATCGGCAGGTAAAGGGGTGCCCTGATTCCGCCGCGCATCAGTGAATTGTAGTGGCCCGGAAGCTTTTCTTCTTTAAAACGCATTCGCGGTACGACGCGGCCGGAGTCTTCTGCCGAATTCGAGAGTAGACATTCATCACGACCTCTCGCGCCTGACGCCCAAACGTGCCTTTGCGAAAGGACGTTTTGAAGGGACTCTGTGAGGAAAGCAGCGAAGCACATGATGCGACCATAACGGGAACGAAATGACGCAGAAGACGCAGAAAAACAACCGAGCGCTGCAGCCTTGTTGCCAGCGGATGTACGTGTTTTCACCAAACGAGATGCATTTACATATACTCGTAAAAACATAAAAAACTCAGATATTTAATATTTTTAGGTGAAAATCATTCTCAGCAGTACACATCTGGAATATTGTGCAATGTTTACGCACAAAACAGTTAATTAAAAAAAAAAAAACTTTTGCGGACTACTTTGTGGTGAGTAGGAATGCTCTTCACAAAGTGGCGAACCGTCCCTCAGCCTTTGGCTGCGCTCGGACGGAAGCTGAAACGAAGTATAGTAAACGGAGCTGGAGATCGTGATCACACGGCGGATAAAGGTCCCTTTCGCTAAGGGAGGTCCTGTGTTAAACGGAGCTCGCCAAGCTTCTTTTACAGCTACAGGGAGTAGCCTCGCACCCACGAACTCAATATAAAAGTCAGCGATATATAAATATATCTTGTTTAATGCATTATAACAAATTGAATATATATAAGTAGCAAATTATGAAATGATTTCTCGCTTGACCCTCTGGTCCGTCTTGCGTCTTCAGCAAGGAATTCCGATGAGCCCCCCCCCCCCCCCCCCCCCTTTCCCCGCTCTCCGCCGCGCCCCCGACGGCACGAAGCGACGCGAGGTGTCATCCACGAGAGAGGCAACACGGACCAGACTCTCGACCGCCCGCTGTGTTCGCCCCCGCAGCGGTCTCCCTGTGTTTCTTACATCTCCCCTCATCCCCCTCCCCCTTTCCCCATCGCCTCCCCAAGTCGAGCTCTGAGCGGCTAACCGCCCCAGTAAATCTGTCGTTGCAAGTCGAAAGCTGTGTCGTCTGTTTCGTCCCCTTGTGTGTTTCTTTCGTTTTAAGTCAATGTATATCACCAACACGCTCAAGTCTTGAATTATCACCACTGCGAGCTTCATGTCATGTTTTGTCCTGCTGGCCAGCAACTGAGTCACTCGGAGTTTGACCCTTCCACCTTCTTCCGTGCTGCCGTCTTCATCTCAAAGATGAGCTTCCTTCGCCTTCATCTTCGGGCCCTGGGTGTCTGCGTACGAAAGAACATTAGTCATCCATCCGTTCATCGCCTGCTGGGATTCGAGCCCTCCAGCTGGCCGTCAAGTTACAGAGTCATGCAGATCACACGAAAAGAAATTTCCCAAGAAATCCTCGTGATGAACGCCGAGCTCCGTCCTCTCATGACCGGCTGCTTCGGCGTGAACTACAACACTCACCCGGCATTCGTCTTCCTGCGAAATTCTTCGGAGCGCCTCCTCGAGTCGTCGTGGCGACGCGTGCTCCACGGCGTCCTGATGAGCGTCTCATCCCGACGGGCTGTGGCCCTGGAACCTCCAATCAATCTATCGGACTCCAACCTCTCAACCGAGGCCACCACCCTCTTGTCGAAGGGACCCAAATTTGCGCCCCCCGCCCCGTCGTCGAGGGTCGACCAACTGGCCTCCGTGTACGAGATTGCGGCGAGGATCACGGAGCCCGGCCGACAGGACTTTGTTGCGGCGGCGACGGGAGTCATCTGCCACCACGGTGCCGCGACGACACCAGCTGGCTCGGAGGTGTCACGCGTGGTAAGCGAGCTCCGCCAGTCAGACCTTGTGCTGCTCGAGGCAGACAAGGAGGGTCGATTCGTGGTAATCGATCGGGGCGACTTCTCCAAGAAAGCGGACGCGGCCCTGAAAAAGAACTTTGTTCCCCTCAAGAAGCGTCCGTCGGGGGCCCTCCGCTCTGAGGCAAAGTCTCTCTGCTCCTCTTTAAACCTCCCCTCCCTAAAAAATTTGATCTCTTCTCCCTCCAAACAGTATCTGACTATCTTCTTCTCGGCGAAGACGCACAAGCCAGACATTCCCCTTCGAAGCATCGTCTCCGAGAGGGGATGCTGGCAGAAGCCGCTCGCCCTCTACCTTCAAAGGCATCTCTCCTCTATTGATCTTCCTCACCCCTACCGCGTGAGAGACTCTCTTGAGGTGATTGATTTCCTTAGAACGAAGCATGCCGATCATGACCTCAACCTGTTCTCTCTGGACATTGAGGACATGTACTACAACCTCGACCTCAAAATTCTTCTAAACTCTGTGTCTGAGGCGATTGAGATGCATGGGGTGACGAGGTTTCAGAACGCGTCCGGAATACCCACCGGGGACTTTCTCGACCTACTCCGGCTCTACCTGAGATCCTCCCTCGTCGAGTACGAGGGGGAGATCTTCATCCAGAGGTGGGGGGTGTGCATTGGCTCCTGCCTCGCACCGATCCTTAGTGAGATCTTTCTCTTCTTCGTGGATCGTGCGGTGCGGAAGGATCTTGCTCGCTCCGGTCCTGGATGCAGGATATTCAGGTTCGTGGACGATTACCTCGTCATTCACCCGTCATCCACCTCGGACGTCTCTGTCCTGCATGCCTTCGCTGCCAACGCTAGGGGTCTCTCCTTCACAAAAGAAAATCCTAGCCAGGAGGGGCTCCAATTTCTGGATCTCCGCCTCGCCCCTTCCTCCCACGGCCTATGCTGGTCCTTTCAACAGCGCTCTCAAAAACCTGTCCTTCCTTTCACTAGCCATCATTCGAAAACAGTAAAATCCGGCATCGTCAAATCTCTTCTCTCCTCCTCCTGTAAAAAGTCCCGTCCCCACTTTACCAAGGAGAGTCTCTCGCGCCAAACGGCTAGGCTTCAGGGGGCAGGCTACCCCGCGGATCTGATTGAAAACAACATAAAAAAGTTGATCGTGCAGTCCGGGAGCCGCCCCCGCAATTCTCCACCCAGATCTTTCTCCTCCCGCCCTCCATGCATTCCCTACGTGCACAACACATCCCATCGTTTGAGTGCGCTTGCACGCAAATTCGACACCAGGGTTCTTTTCACCTGCAAATTCAAATTGGGCGGAATGTGCAAGCGCGTCAACAATCCGGAACCTCCGCCCTCCTGCACTAAAAAACACGCCCAGTGCTTCCGCCCCTGCGCGCGAGAGAAAGTGAACACGATCCCTCTTTCGTGCGGAGCGGAGTACATCGGTCAAACGGGCCGATGTATCAACGACCGTCTCCGTGAACACGCGAGGGAGATCACGAGCCCGCCCGAGGAATCCGTGCATCCGGTGGTTGTCCACGCAAGAAACTGCCTCTCTTGTACACCCCATTTCACCCAAACAAAAATCATAGGGGGACACCAATCTCGATTCGGAAGAGAAATAATAGAATCTGTAAAAATCAAGTCGGCAACAACAAACCTCTCCAGCCCATCCCTTTCACTATCGGAGAGAGAGATTCGCTTCCTGCGAGGCTGGGGATTCCCCCAGCTCCCGCGCCACTAGAGCTTAAAGGTTTGAAAACCAAAAACAACCCCGGAAAGCCGCTTTCTGTTCTTACTTCTTCTCGCCTTCTGTTCTCGCTTGACCCTCTGGTCCGTCTTGCGTCTTCCCCAAGGAATTCCGATGAGCCCCCCCCCCCCTTTCCCCGCTCTCCGCCGCGCCCCCGACGGCACGAAGCGACGCGAGGTGTCATCCACGAGAGAGGCAACACGGACCAGACTCTCGACCGCCCGCTGTGTTCGCCCCCGCAGCGGTCTCCCTGTGTTTCTTACATCTCCCCTCATCCCCCTCCCCCTTTCCCCATCGCCTCCCCAAGTCGAGCTCTGAGCGGCTAACCGCCCCAGTAAATCTGTCGTTGCAAGTCGAAAGCTGTGTCGTCTGTTTCGTCCCCTTGTGTGTTTCTTTCGTTTTAAGTCAATGATTGTGAAGATAAATGTGATAAAATAATACCTTAACGAGGAACGCATACTCCAGCTAGCAGGTAGCAGCGGCGGCACGTGGACAACAGTGTGTGCTACGAACTCGAAAGCGATGGACCAATGCGAGCTCTTTTTTAAGAGTGTAGACGACGTCGTCCGACTGTCCCGCACAGGACCCTTCATCCTCGTCGTCGTCCATCCCTTTCGATGGCGTGACTGGCGTAACCGTGAGACTGACGTGGTTCGCTTCTGCTGGGCACTGTTTAGCTACTTCAGTGAGAACTTTGCGAAAAAATGGAGCTGTTAAACAGGAAAAAGTCGCCCACCTCGCGATGAAAATTCGTAAAAGCAGATGATTTAGGGCCAGTGTGGCCACACGGGTCGAACATTTTAAAGCAAGACTCATTTAGGTGCACCCTTAGATTTAGATTAAAAAAAAGTGCCGCAAAAGCAAACACAACTAATATATTTAGGTTTTAAATATGTTATTTCGCACACAATAATCAAAAAACGTTCAGCCTTTCCACTCTCGTGAAGAAGGAAGACCAGCGGAGCTGTACTCGATACACTGTGTGCTTCTTTTTCTTTTCGTCGTCGTCTGTTTTTCGCGCTGTTTCCTACGATGAATTTCCTCCAAAGCGCCCAACTATCCATTCTTCCATTATAGCTGGAAAGGTTGGCGCCATCTACGAGCGACGGTGGAAACCATACTGGTTGTGTGCTTGCCGCCGTCGCGTATGGATGGCGGTGGCTGTCCAGGTAGGTTTGTGTCGACATACACGGACACGATCCTGGGGAAGCTAACCCACAACAGCTCCGCTGTAAAACTGCGCGTCAAACCGATTTTGAGGAATAATTGTTTGTCACGTGCCCCTCTCGCGGTTTAGCAGGAATGCAATCGAAATCAACTTAAAGTACTGTTTATTTATCGTGTGATCAAAAACACCGTTTACTACAGATACCTTCAGCTAAGGGACCTAAGCTAAAGGTACCTTTACGCTGCCGTGTAAATTGGGTATAAAAGATATGGGAAGGGAACTCGAGGAGGTCAATAAAGCCGTCCTTGAGGAACTTTGCCTCGAGCGCCTGAGCCCCGGCGGGATATGCGAGGTCCCACGTGAAGAGAGGAAAGAACGGAGGGGGAGATGTTTGTGTTCGAGGCAGGCACGTAGCCAGGATTTTGTTTCGAGGGGGGGGGGGGGGGGGGGGGCCCGCCCATGACAAAATGTTTTATGAGGGGAGGTGGGAGAGGAGGTCCAAGCAAAATGGAGGATTTCGGGAGGAGGGGGGGGGGGAAGGCCGGGCCCCATTCCCCCCCCCCCCCCCCCCCCCTGCCTGCCTGGTTCGAGGCCTCGACATTGTCGGAGTTGCCCTCTAGCAGCTTCGTAGACTCGTATTCCGGCTCGCACTACTGTTCACATGTTTCCCGACGGCAGACACACAGGTTTCTGGAGGCCAGTGAGTGGGAGGTCGATGTTTCGGTCTAATGTTAGCGAAAGCGATCGTTAAAAAAAGAAGACAATTGAGATAACGACATTGCCGGAACCCACGAAATGTCCTTACATCTTAGCCGAACATATTTCGTAAGTTTGGCGGGACCCTCGGATCCGCCCATTGATCAGGAAAGCCGCCATGCTTTGGGAGGCCGATGACGTATGCGCGCCTTCGTCTCTCCGATGAGATTTCGGCGGGCACTTTCGGCATTTTGAACGGTATACAAAGCACGCCGAGCACTGGACTCCGTTTCACTGGAAGTCCGACCAGAGGGGATACTACGAACTGGAGGAGACAATCACACAGCGTCAAAAGTGCATAGTCACGGCACTCGTGAAAGCGCGGGAAACAAAAACAACAACTAATGATCGCGGCACATTTACAACGCGTGATTAGTGTAGTTGGCAATAACAAACGCACAAAGACAACTAACTCCGTGACGATGCACTTTTGGCTGCGCTCGATTGGTCCGATAGTAACGTGGGCTGCGGTGGGAGTTCAACGGTGGAGTCTAGTTTGGCACGTGGTTGATACGCGCTTTCGTTGTCGTCGTGTAGGTGCACGTAGGACGCGCGTCTTCAACTACTGGCCGAGGCGTCCTGGCCTTTCGCGATATTCGATAGAGCCCCAGAGGCCATAGGGTTGCTTCCTCGTTGCAGCTCAAGAGACGCCTAGTGGACGTGAGCTCGGACCAGCACACGGACTCTTTCCTGCTTCGCTGGCTCCGAGGTGAGCCAAGGTTCCGGCCAACTTCCGCGCCTTGACAAACCCCTTGACAAACCGCCAGTTACGGGTTTTTATACTCGTTTTAATCGGAACGACGGTCGTTTTATTCCGAGTGCCATTCAATGTAATCCCAGCGGAACCCACTTTAATCCCGGGGTCAGTCGATTTAATCCACAATATATACGTGCACTTTTTTGTTTTCGGTGGTCGTGTTTCGCCTGCACTTTTGATAATTTAGAGTAATTGTTTATACAATTAGATTTTGTTGGGGACAACTGATAACTTGATCTCTATTTCCATCATTTGAACTTACTAGTGCGCAATTCACGAGGCTTTATTGACACGTTGATTACTCTATTGGTAACCTCGAGTTAGTAGTGGCGCACTCCATGTTCTTTGAGCTGAGTTGACATTTTTTTCTCTCATATTTTTTACACTTATTATTGGTACAATGAAGATGATATAGGTGTGATGACAATTTGTGATTACTCTTTTGATTACTTCGCGCTATTATTGACATATCTTACTCTATTTAGATCTTAGTTGATGATGGCTTGTACTTCAAGTTATTTCGACTTATTAATAACACAATTTACACGATAAAAGTTCAACAAACATTCTTGAATACTCTCTCGATTGCTTCGATGAATTATTAACAAAAATATCATTTGGTAGAAGCTCATTTGACTCTTTGATTACTTTCTGGTTATATCACTTTTATTGACACGAATAATTTGATAGACTCAAAATTTTAATTACTCAGTCGATTACTTTGAATTATTTTTTGTTCAACGCAAATACATAAACGTTCAGCTAATATCTGCATTAATTCTGTGATAACTCCGTGTTACTATTCACCCAACTGACTTTATATTAACTAAATTAACTTAGTGGTCCCTTTTTACCTTTCCCCGATACATTTGTCGCACAACTGAGTTTAAATCAGCGTTATTGACATCTTGATTACTTTGAGTAACTATGACCTATTTGACTTTGTATTGATGTAATTAACATAATCACCACTCTTATTATTACTGAGTTTTTATACAACCAAGTGATTTATTTTTGGCTCAGTTACCAGTATTGATTGAATAGATAAAAGTAATCTCAAGAAGTCATCACAATGTCATGCACATCGAATTAAAGTCCATTGGGTCAATAGTAACTTAGAGTAATCAAAAGAGTAATTTTTATGCCAATTAAGCTCATAATAAATCAATTGATTGAATATTTGCTCAAAGTAATAAAAAAGTCACCACAATCGCAATTAGGCCGAATTAAAGTCAATTGGGTCAAAAGTAACTCAAAGTAATCAAGAGTTATTTAGTGGTTGAATATTAGCTCTAAATAATAAAAATAGTCCTCATACTGATTAAGCCAAATTAAAATTCTATCTGGGCAAAAGTAACTCGGAGTAGTCAGAGGAGTAAAAATAACGTGAATTATAGGCTCATAATATATCAACTGGTTGTATAATAACTCGAAGTAATCAAGAGATACCAAAATGGCAATTAGGCTGACAAAAAGTCTATTGAGTAAATCGTAACTCTAAGTAACTAAATTAGTAATCATAACATTAATAGAGCCCATAACAAATAAATTGGCTGAATACTAGCTCAAAGTAATCAAAAGAGTCATCAAGATTTCGATTAGGCCGACTTAAAGCCCATTGGGTCAATATAGTAAATCGTAATTAATAGTAATCATAATGTGACTTCTCATAATAAATCAGTTAGTTGAATATTAGCTCAAAGTAATCACAGAAGTACTCATGATGTCAATTAGGCCGAATCAAACTCTATTGGTTCAATAGTAGATGAAGTCAAAAGAGAGATCACAATGGTAACTGAGGTCGGAAATCACTTGACTTAGACAAATATGATGTCAAATGGGTCACGTAACTCGATGTAATCAAGATGTCAATAATGCTTATATAACTTTAGTTGTGTGACTACTTTATCACGGAAAGATAAAAAAGTGACTGCTAAATTAATTAAGTTAATTTAAATTCAATGGGGTGAATAGTTATATGGATTAACCAATAGTTATTCAAACCTATGGATGAACTTATATGAGGTCGGATTTGTCATTGATAATACAAAGTAATCAACTGAGTAACGAAAACTTTGCTTCTATGACGCTATTTGCGTCAGTAATAGCTATATAACCAAAAAGTAATCAGGATGTCAAATGAGCTTTTACCGAGTTATATTCTTGTCAATAATTCTTTAAAGTAATCGAGAGAGTAATATATTGTTCGTCGAACTTCTTTATGCAAATTGTGTTAGGTGGAAGTAATTAGAAGTGGCAGCGCTTTCAAATCAGCTGTGTCAATAATTGCACGATGTAATCAAAACAGTGATCACAAACAATTCCCTTATATCACCTGCATTGTATCAATAAAAATCATTAAAGATGATTCATTGGTGGATCCTTAGGGAATGCGTTAGCATGACCATTGGGAAACGCTAACGCTGACCCCTTCACGTTTCTGTCTCTCTCTTTTGCTTCCTCTATTTTTTTTTTTGTGCTGCCTCTTTTTGGCTCGTTACGGAATCATTGTGAGCGTTTCCCAAAGGGGGACGTGTGTGGCGTTTCCCTAGGATCATGCTAACGAATTCCCTAAGGATCCACCAATGGATATTCCTTTATTTTAATTTTTTTTCCCGCTTACTAGGACCAGCACTAGTACTTGGCTCTCACTCCATTTTGTAGCACAAACCAAGGCACACGCGCTCCGCACACCGGCAACCTCAGTCTCGCCCCAGCATCCGCGCGCGCATTAGCTTCTGCTCCGTGACGTCGACTCCCTCTCGCCTTTGTCCTTCACTACTCTCTTTCCCTTTCCACTGTGTTGTCCTTTCCACTGTGCTGTCCACAGGTGGACGCCTCAGCTTTTCCCTGTCATGGGGATACTAATGCTAACTCTTTAATAAGTCGAAGTAATAAAAAAAAAGTAAACAAAACATCAATTCCACTAGAATAAAGTGCGCCACTAAGAACTCTAGGTTACCAAACAAAATAATCAACGTGTCAATTAGGCTTCATCAATCGTGCGACTATAGTTCTAGTGATGGACATTATGATCAAGAGATCAGTTGTTCCCAACAAAATCTAATTGCATAAATAATTACTCTAAGTTACCGAAAGTGTGAGCGAAACACGAACACCGAAGACAAATACATGCTAACAACGCGGCCTGGGGGCATTTTGTTGCAGGGTTATTTAAACCCCTTTTGCGGTCTTTTTACAGCACGGGAATTTGATGTCAACAAGGCGGAAAACATGCTGAGGGAGGTACGTACTTCTATGGTCCATCGACCTACTGCCCCGTATATATTTGGGGTTTCGAGCAGGCCACCAATAGATGCTCGTGTATCTATCGGTGGTCCACTCCAAATCCAGGCGGTCTGTACCCACAAGAATCGTGCGTGTGGCGCATGCCACGCCAGATGCACAACTCTTGTCGGTACAGACCACCTGGGTTTAAGAAAGAACCGAACTGCGTCACATCAGGATGCGGTGCGATGTAACTTGTGAAAATGGGTATCTGCTTCTATTTTAGCGTAATAATTGTCATCCCCGGGTAATTCAAAGCTACCGTCGTACTAATTTCGATAATATAAGCGCAAAGTTAAGTCTGATTCACACAGCACCGTCTTCGTACGTGACGTACAAGTCCCTGAAACATTCGTGTCTCGAATGTCGTGTTCGTGTCAGGTTATTTGATTGAACTGGTATAGAACCACGCCTATTGTATGAATCACTGATGTCCAGGTTACTTGTAGTACGTAAGCCTTCGTAACGTAACCTGAACCAGCATTTAGGCGTTAAGAGTTAAAACAAGTGCGTAGTTAAGTGCTGCGTCGAACTTTGTTTTAAACGTTTGCCACAGTTTTTTTTCTTCTTTTTTGTAATTTCCAGCGAGCAGAACATTCGAAGGGTTCGTTGCGGCACTGTCGTCCTTTGGATCTTTGCTTGAGCTTTGCCGCGGAACACATTTAAGAGTCCTATGCACATGGTCAACCAAACTCCGTTCCGCTCCAAGTCTTCACGCAGCTGACAATACATATGATCCAATGGAACCAATCAAACTTGCAATCCCCAGGTTAACCGATCACACGCAGTGAATGCGGCGTGACCTTGTGCTTTTTTATGTACGTGATTGGTTCAGCAGGTGATAGCAAAGTCACAAAGGCTGCGGTCGGACTTGATGCGAAACGGAGTATATAACAGAACGTGTTATACAAAGGTTATACGAGCAAGCCAGTATTGGCAACTTCAAGGAAACCCTTCTCGGCCCAAGTGTTTAGACTGCTATCGCTGCAGTGATCGTTTTGTTTTTACCACATAGAAACTGGTGCACTTACCTCGATATATTTGTGCTGATCATGTAACAACTAGGGGACAATAGGCAGCGAAAGATAACGCAGCGCTCGGGCCTTAGAGGAGTGCTCTGACATTGTGCGAAGCAGTCCACTGACGTTTCAGTGACGATGAGGAGGAAGCGCGTTTCGTCGATGATATTGCTTTACACTAAGAGGGGGTGACAAACGCACAACGTTCCTCTTTTTGTGTACCCTCCCAGTATGAGGGTTTTCTTTAAACAGAGATTTACCAGGTATCTCGTTCTTTATCCTCTAGAGGGGCGTTCATAAAGTTCGTATTATTGTCACGAAGGAATAGAGATTCAGCAATCAAACTCGAGTAAGAGTTGAAACTTTCTCTTCATATTCGCCACCAAAAGTCACTCACTTTAACCAGTGATGCACCACATGCCGGAGGCCATTGTTATAGAACTCCTCGTTTTGAGTGTTCAGGAATCGCTCCACTTCAGCAACCACTTGGTCGCCGTCCTTGAAATACTTTTCTCTTATTTGGCCACACTGGAAGCATCTGCGCAATTTAACCAAAGTGTCATAAACTGGGGTGTTGTCCCCGAACAACGCTCCTAGATTCGAATGAATATCCTTGACTTTGCTTCCCTTCAAATGAAAAACAAAACGAATCTCTGCATGTGCTTGGTGCCGACGGGCGGTGCCATTATAGTTACGACTCCCTAGCGGCGTTCCGAGCTACTATAGCATGCGATGTTTATACTGTGCGGAAACTAGAGGGACACGCGCTCGTGTTGATGCCTTTTTTTTAAATTTTTTTGTGCCGATAATACGAACTTTATGAACGCCCATGTTCATCGTCAGAAAGGCGCCTTGGTCACGAGGGCGATTTAAATTTTTGCGCGGGTGCACGTTCCTAACTTTATACAAAACTGGAAGAATTTGTCTTAGGAGTGGGGGGGGGGGGGGGGGGCAGCATTTGTGGAAGGCTTATTTGTGGCTTGCCTCCCACCCAAGTTTATTAATTTTATTGCCAAGTGTCAACGAAGCAACCGATTTGTCGAGACGTTGTTTCCTTGTTAAGTCTTGCCTCATTTTTTTTTTATTTGTGCGAGTGTTTTTTTACAGTGTGTTAAGGGGGCTAATACTGGTCGTCTAAAAGCCGTTTCCTGCTTTCCCCATTACTTAGAAAGAGTTTGTATGTCAATTTCTCCATTACCTTAATCTAAAGGGAGCAAAAAACGCTCTCATCTAACTGCGGGCTACAGAGTGATCGCCGGTTCTCCATATAGATAGTCCTCGTTTACGCGGTGAAGCGTCTGCTTCAAAGTATTTTCTATTCCTATCCGAATTATTTGCTGAACGTAAACAAATTATATAAACCAAAGGCAGGGGCGGTCAGGTAGCAATTACTTCATAATGGCTGTTAAACACCCCAGGTCAGCTGTCGTACTGACTAAAATGCATCTCGACAGTTTTGAATCTATTCCCAAAAGTCAAATGCGAATCGACCTCTAACGATATAAAATAATAAAATGTGCAATTCGCTTTGTCAAATTGATTTTCAATTTTTATCTTACTAGGCTCGGTAACGAGGGAAAAAATCAGCAAGAGGCATTTCGAAGACGAAATTATTTTCGAATACATACTAAAAAGAGCAAAAACAAAACATAAAAATGGAAGGTAATGTTGATTGATTAAGAATTACGAGGGAATTCCGTAAGGGCTAACAAAAAGACAACACATATGGGTCAAGCTTGACGTTAGATTTGTTTTGAAATTGTTGCAGGACATGAAGTGGCGGGCAGATAAAAACATCGGATCCTTCACGAAGACGTACAAGAGTTCGGAAGTAAGTTGCCGTTTTCTGGATGCTTGGCTTGACATCGAAGACCATTGAAATGAACCCGTCATTCTAGCCCTCCTAATTCAGTTGAGGTTAGCAGTTAGACAGCGCCCGCGTTAAAATATTAAAAATAAATATGTACTGCAGGAAAAGGCGCCATTCTGCGTGGTTGGTTTCGAAGATACAGGAGATGACCTGGAGCAGAAATCTCGAACTCATTGGAGCTTGGGGGCCAAATTTCTGACTCCTGAAATGTCAAGGGCCAGCGTAGAGGGGGAGAAAAAGGGGATATTTTAGGGAAAACAAAAACAGCTCTGGATGTCCACGTTGCGGAGCAGCTTTGCTTACCAGAACTCCTTCTTCTTCTTTCAAACGTCTTTATTTACAGACCAAATGAATGAGCGCCCTATAAGCTCTGCTGTATGGTCTTTTATCTCGTCGTCTTATGTGTCCCTGGTGTTACCAGGGGCAGAGAGGCGTCGGGCGGCGGCGATGATTGGCTCGTAGTGCTTGAGCAGCCTGGAGCCGAGTGGGGGCGCCTGCGGGTCCTCTAAATATCGGAGGATCGCCTGGAATGCCGCCAGGACACGACCAGGGTCAGGAGCGGATGGGGGGTTGAGCCACTCAGTAAGAGTGGAGGGGGGAGGTGAGAGGGTTGAGAGCGCGCGAACGCGGGCTGTTGAGTGGAGCGGGCAGTCCCACAAAAGATGGGGGAGACTAGCAGGAATGTGGCAGTGGGTACACTGAGGGTTGATGTGGACCTGGGGATACATCTTTGCAAGCAGGGAGGGAGCGAGGAGCGCTCCTGACCTGGCTTGCTGTAGAAGGGAGGTCTCGTGGCGAGTGAGAGGAAGGTGGGAAAGAGAGGGGAAGTCAAGGGGGTTAGCCTGAGTAGTCAGGTAATGACGCCGTTGGCTGGCGTGCTCCTGCCGGGCTTCGTGTGAATCGTGAAAGGAGCCAGGTGTGAGCTCCGGTGGCGTAGGAAAAGTAGGGGCCCCGGCTCGCGCGGAGAGAAGTTTAGCGCGCGCAAGTCGGTGAGCCCTTTCATTGCCGGGTATGCCGCTGTGGGCGGGCACCCAGTCGATGAGGGGATGGTGGCCGGCTGTCCGGATAGAAATGGCTGCCCGATGAATCTGAATAGCGATGGCAGATGATGGAGATGAGTGGCGGAGAGCACGGATGGCTTCCTGAGAATCTGTATATATTACGATTCTGGAGGAGGGTACCAGGGTGAAAGTGTTAACGGAGGTTAAGCAGTGCAGTATAGCACAAAGTTCAGCGTGACTAGAGGAGCAGGGGGTCATGAAAACTTGTGTACCGCGTCGATGACCGTCGACATCGCACCATGCCGTGCTGAAGATTGGCGTGGAGTTATTGTCCACAGCCGCGTCCGCGTAGAAAACTAGAGCCGATGAAGAGCGAACAAGGAGAGAGTGGAGATGTCGGCGAGCAAAGTCGCTGCGGCGGGCTTGCGCTTTTTCACCCATGTTCCGAGGGAGGGGACGGGGTGCCGTGAGAGGGCAGAGCTCCCATGGCGGGGGTGGGGTGGGTAAAGGTAGGAGGTGGTCGATGTTGTAACCTAGCTTACGCAGTGTGAAGCGCCCCGCTAGAGTGGCTCGGAGTCGAGTTTCTTGAGTTGCGATCTGGGTGGAGGCCAGGTCGTCAAGGCTGTTCATCTGGCTGCAGCTGGTGAGCGCATCGATTCGCGTGTATCTCGGAAGGCCGGTGACAATTCGTTGCAGTTCCCGATTAATTATTTCGAGCCGGAGTTGTTGGGTGCGGGTAAGGTGGTAGTACGGGTAGCCGTACATAATGCGGGACACCACGAAGGCCCTAGCAAAGATACGGAGATCATGTTCGTGCACCCCGCGGGAGCGGTGGGCTACCCTGTATAACAGGTGGTTCAGCTGTTTCGAGGTGCTGATGGTACGCTGAAACCAAGTCGCCGCCCGGCTGTCTTGGTCGAGGTGAAAACCAAGAATCCGGATGCTCGTGCGGCGTGAGATGGGAGTACCTGCGAGCGTGAGCTGAATGCACTGTTTTTCTGCTTCTTTTGCTGGTGTGCGACGACCGCCATGAATAACGACGAACTCCGTCTTGTCGGGAGCGGGAGCGAGGCCAACAGACTGGATGTAGTCGTGAATGATGTCGAGCCCAGCTTGAATGGCATCCTGTTGGTAACCGGGTGAGCCAGAGTGGGTCCACAACGTAATATCGTCGGCGTAGATTGCATGTTCGAGGTTAGGCACCTCACTAAGGCGGGGAGGAAGGCCAGCAAGGACGATATTGAAAAGTACTGGAGAAAGAACGGACCCTTGTGGAACGCCCACTCGGTTTGTATGGGTGATTCCGTGGGATGTGCCGACGTGAACAGTGAAAGTGCGATCTTCGAGGAACGCCGCGATGAAGTTGTATGCCCGACCGGTGATGCCTAGCTGTTGTGCCATTGAGAGGACGGAGGAGTGCGGGACGCTGTCAAACGCCTTGCGCACGTCGACCCCTGCCACAATACGAAGATGCGGTGATGATGTAGATAGCGTATCGTGCTGGAGGCGGCTCATGACGTCCTGAGTGGAGAGTCCAGGGCGGAACCCGTATTGCGATGGGCTGAGCAGCTGGTTGGACTCAAGCCACCACTGCAGACGGGCGTTCAGCATGCTCTCAACCGTTTTGCAGAGACATGATGTGAGGGATACTGGACGTAGATTTGTGAGAGACGTAGGTGGTTTGCCGGGCTTCGGAATAGGACATACCGTCGAGTGACGCCACTCGGAAGGGACGCACCCAGAATCCCACACCAGGTTGATCTCCGTCAGTACGGTCTCTTTTAGGGCGGTGGGAAGGTTGCGAAGTTGCCCGACGGTGATGTTGTCAGGGCCTGGTGCACTGTGTGTGTTTGCCCTATCCAGGGCGGCCTCGAGTTCGTGGAGGGTGAACGGGGAATCCAAGCCGATGGGCTCGGGAACAGGGTGAATACGAGTGTAGCACCCAGGGTCATGCCGAGATGGTTGTGGAAAAAAGACATCAGACGCTCTTTCCGCTAGCTCCTCGAAAGAAACACCTTCGCGGAGGGCAACGGCAGCGGCAGGTTGTCTAGGTTTGCGGTCTCCAAGGAGAACGCGCAGAAGCCTCCATACTTTGGAGAGATGGGTATTACCGGAAACGGAGCTGCACATGGAGGTCCAGCGGTCAGAAGCCAGTTCCGATGTGTAGCTCGAGATGGTGTCTTGCACCTGGCGCAAAACCCTGAGGAGCCGACGTGGTCTACCAGATCGGCGGTAGCGAGCCAACAGGCGTATGCGGCGGTTCCAAAGGGTGAGTAAATGTGCATCAGGTGCCGGAGCGTCCTCGGGAACGGTTAGGCGTTTGGTGGCGGCCTTGTGGGCACACTGGATGGCTTGTATAATGTCTGAGAAACCGGTGACGTCCATGACAGAAACCAGGGCTGCCCGAAACTTGTCCCACTTGGTGATAAAGGTGTCCCGACGGGTGTTGTGGTGAGATGAAGTTGGAGATGGGAAGTGATAATGTAAAGTGATGGGAAGGTGATCGCTGCCGAGGTGATCGCTGGTGACCTGCCACTTCCAGCGTTGAGGGAAGCGAGCCCAGGTCAGGTCGGGGCAAGTGTCTTGTTGCCGGGAGGTTTGGCCGATACGTGTAGGTGTGTCTGGGGTATTCAGGAGGGAAAGTTTGAGTTCGGTGAGGTCCGCAAGGAGCCGTGTACCGCGAGGAAGGTCAACATCGTAACCCCAGGCCGTATGTTTTGCGTTGAAATCACCGCATACTATAATGTCGTCCTTGGGGTAAAGACGAGAAAAGTGTTTGATGAAGGCGACATTTAGCGGCTGCCTTGTGCGACGATTTAGCGACGTGTCGGGGGTCACGTACACAGAGAAAAGAAGAACAGGTCGGCGAGGAAGGAGGAGCAGTCGGCAACCCGTGACGCTGGTGATGATGGAGCACCACTGTGATGTGTCGAGGGGAGTGAATGGGACTGAGCGATGGACATACAGTGCGGCGCGGATACGAGGCAAGGAGGCACTAGTCTCGGCGTCCGGAGCAAGTCCGTCGTACTGTGGCAAAGCCGGAAGTGGGCCGTTGAGTTCTTGTATAGCGAAGGCAGCGGGTGTGTCAGATGGAGAATGAAGATGAAATTTTTCGATAAGGTCTGCTTTTTTGCGTCGGAGCGAGCGACAGTTCCATTGAACAATTGTGGGTGCGCTAGTCATGTTTAGGCGTGAATTGCGCGGGAGGGCCGAATGGAATGATGCCCTGCATCATGAGACGCTCAATGACTGCACGGGTGCAGGTATCCACCAAAGTAGAGATTGACTGCTGCATGGCAGCAAGCTGTTGCAAGGCAGCTTGCGTTTGTTTTGTGAGAAGGGCCATTTGTTGGGTCATGGCCGTTAAGTCGTCTACTGCCGGAATTGGGGCGGGCGTCTCGCGAGCGGTGTTGACAGCCTTCACGGCTTCTGCAAAGGATGTGCGAGGCGGTTCCGATGTAGGGAGCTGCGTGTGGGTGACAAAGGCGCTGAGGGCCGGCACATGGGGTTTAGCGGCGAGAATCGGGCGGGAGTCCGTCTTGGGCTTAGTAGTTGTCGATGAGGCTATTGGGACCGTTGGCGCAACTGGCGGCATAGCTGGAAGTGTGAGGGTTGGAGTCGGGGGCACCGGTGGTGGTGGTGACGGCTGCTCCTCCGGGAATGAGGAAGGTGGCGGACGACGCTGTGGAGCCCCGCGGTCTCGTTGAGCCATCATGCGTTGAATTTCTTTTCTTTTTGGGCAGGAGCGGGCCGTGGCGAGATGGGTTCCGCCGCAGTTCCGGCACTTGGGTTGGGCAGACGAGCACTGGTCTGTGCCGTGCTTTGGTGCGCCGCACGTGGCACAGCGGGCTTTGTCACTGTTAGGGCATTGCGTACTGCGGTGCCCGATGCAATGGCAGGTGTCACATACATGAGTTTGTCGATGGAAAGGATATACACGCACCGTGAATGAGCCCAGGCCCACGCGGAACGGGAGGCTGGTGCCCTCGAACGTGATTAACGCCGACCCAGAGGTGCCGAGAGGTCGTGCCTGGAGGATGGTACATTTCCGACAATGAAGATGCTGCAGGAGCTGCGCGGAATCCATACCACCAGCGTTTTTGATAAAGCCGCGAGTCTGGCCGCGTCGAATAGCCTCGTAGGCTTGGACGGGGACTTGTTTCTTGTCGATCGGTATGTATGTTATCTTGAGTAAAGCGTCACGCACTTGAGAAGAGGTGGCATCGACCGCGAGTTGGTTACTGCGGTCGAGGTACCGTACTTGGTAACGGGGTTGTAATGATGGGTGAGATTGGAGGCCCGTTTGTGTAGCGATGGCGGAGTCAATGGTGAGGAAAGGTGCGTCCATGATCCGACATGGTTGGGTTGGTCGTAATATGACGGTGTGGAGAAACTCGCTTTGGGGCGAAACGGCGTGAGGCATCCCGGACTGGGCCGTCTTACGGCGGCGAGACACGGTATGCCAACCATCCTCTAGAGCGGACGAGGCATCATTGGAGTGAAATGGACGGCACGCGGGTGTGGCGGTGAACTTGACGGTGGAGGAGCCGAGGTGCGTGCTGCGAGCACGTTTAGTTCCATCGGCGGCGTAGCGGATGTGGTACGTGCTGCCGAGAGGGGGGAACTCACCCGTGGGATCATCATCACCAAGGATAGAGAACGGATTCCGAGTAGTGATCGCAGTTTGCCTCGACGCGGCACTGAGTGATGCGTGAGGCAGTGAGATGCCTGCGTGAGCGGCAGCAACGGCGGTGGGTGATGCGTTCGGGTGTAGGGTTAGCGAGGCGGTTGCAGCCGGCGTAGGCGCCTCAATGGGCTGAGAATCCATATCATCAGGTAGAGGGAGGTCCTGAGGGGTTCCGACGGTGCCGAGGGTCGTCATGATGTCCTTACGGAAGTGTGAGCCGAAGCTCAGGCGTAAGGAGAGCGAAAAATGCCAAAAATTGAAGGAGCTGAATCGAGACCGGTAGGAAGAGATGACGTCTTCTTCTTCCTCCCCAGAACTCCTAAAACATCAAGTTAGTACTCAATATTGCTTCTAAACTCCATTTTGGCAGGGACATCTTTAGCCTTGAACACTTTATCTAACTACTCTGGATAAATAGTAGGCTGGGCGTCGAATGAACGTTTTAACACAGTTATTCGCCGTATTTAAATCGATTAATTAATCGATTAATATGTCTCATTTACTTTTAGAAATATTATTAAAAAAGTCAAAATAATTTTTTTTTTTTGCCTTTACGGAATATGTGATAAACGGCGCCATATACAACTTTGATTATGAATCATTCTGGATGTGCAGTTAAAACAGTTCAAAGACACTCACAGATTATTACTTCGGGAAGAGCGACCTCCCTTGATTGTCCACAATAGTCTGCTGCGCTAAACGGACAATCGATCGGCGTTGAAGTGGCCGGGCAGATGTAAACTTCTGCACTTGTCTGCAGTTACTAATTACTCTGCTCTAATATTTGACCGTAAGTTTGCCCTTCATACAGGTGTACTCGTACACGTCTGCGTGGTGAAAGCGTTTAATTTTTACATTCGTTTCGTTCGTCAAAATTTTACCGATCAAGCGGTTAAAACATAATCGCAGTTAAAGCATTAATTGATTAACCGGTGGGTTAATCGATCAATAGACCAGCCCTAAAAATACCTGACGGGACAAGAAAAGGTCAAGTGGCGCCGCCCCGAAAATGTGCTGGTATTTTTCAATTGAACAATAGGATGTACCGTCGTTGCCCTGCCATTCGACTCACTAAAAATTAGTAAAGCGCAACTTCATAATAATAAAAAAAGATCAGCTATTCCACTGTGTGAAGGTGGGTGACCAGTGAAGCTGTTTAGCACACGACACAGACGTGACACAGAATTTTGAACAAAGGTACGAACACAATTATTGTCTTGATCTGTGATCATCGAGACGAACGGTACGCACACACGTGTCGAGGACTAACGCCGCCCCGAGGAGCCGGAGGAAACTAGTCACGTGTGACGGGACAGCCACCCGGCGGAAGGAAAGGAAACTAGGCGCGCAAGCGGTGGGCTTGGAACGACAGCAAAGAGAGGGGGTGCGCTTTCCTCCTCCTTTCCTCCTGCCGCTGAATTTGTTCATGGGTGACGTGACACGAAGTCGTGACGGCATTTTCTCCTAGCGGGGAAACTGATTTGGTGTTGAGGTCACGTGACATCAATTTTTCCGCTAAATTTAGAGAAACGTTCCTAGCAAAATTTAGAGCTAGAATGTCTTCGCTAAATATAGCAGGGAAACTGAATTGGTGTCAAGGTAACGTGACGTCAATTTCCCCGCTAAATTTAGCGGGGGAAATCGACGTCACGTGACACGAAGACGTGACGTCACATGAGGTCACAAAGCCGAGACGTAATTTTGGTTGCCGCCAAAAATAACGTCACGAAGTCGTAACGTCACGAAACCGTGACGTCATTTTTGTTGCCGCTTAATTTAGCCGGAAAATTTCCCCCTCTAAATTTAGCCGGAAAATTGACAAGTGATACAAAGTTATGACGTCATTTTTCCCGCTAAATTTAGCAGGAATCTGAATTGGTGTTGAGGTCCCTTGACGTCAATTTCCCCGCTAATTTTAGCGGGAACATTTTTTCTCCAAATTTATGGCTAGGATCCCGTGGATTATTCGTGTGCGGCAACGGAAATGACGTCACGACTTCGTGGCGTCATGTGACGTCACAACGTCGTGTCACGTGACGTAAATTTTCCCGCTAAATTTAAAAGGAGAACTGCATTGGTGTTGAGGTCACGTGACGTCAATTTCGTCGCTAAATTTAGTGGAAAAAGTTCCCCGCTAAATTTAGAGGAAAACGTGTACCGCTAAATTTAGCGGGGAAATTGACGTCGCGTGGCACGAACTCGTGACGTCAAATGAGGTCACGAAGCCGTGACGTCATGTGACGTTAATTTCTCCGCTATATTTAGCGGGGAAATTGACGTCATGTGACAGGAAGTCGAGACGTCACATGGCGTCACGAAGCCGTGACGTCATTTTTGTTGCCGCACACGAAAAATCCGTGGCACCCTAGCCATAAACAGCTTCGCTGTAAAAAACCAAAAAAAGGAAGTGTGTCATGCGACACTTTTCGCTATTCTGGCGATTTTTATAGTAGTATCTTAAGAAGTAAGCCTTAGATTGGAGTGTTCTTTTCTGGTCGCCTTTTCGTCATCTTAACTGACGACACGCAGCACCAAAGTTTAGCAGCTTGAGCACATGAGCTTTGGCAGTTATACATGCTACGTAAAAGTTTATGCAGCCGAGGTGTGTCCATGAGCAAAAGGCACGTGCTTGTAGCCTAGTAGTGGGATCGTCGTACAATTGATCAACACGAGAAATAGGTGGGAAGGAAACTGGAAACGAAACAACACTTGGAGGAAAGGATGGAACCGACAACGCGAGATTCTTATGGTGCAGCCCCGTTCAGATGTCCGAGTATACTCGGACATCTGAACGGGGCTGTGCAAGATGTTTGCGGTCCGCGTCCCAGCGAGTTGCGGGCCGCGTGTTTGAGACCTCTGACCAAAGGCATTGAAAAGAAGTCAGAGGAATCTTGTATGTGATTCATAAAACAAGTCATTTGATGGGTTATTAAGTTTTGCCTGAAAAGAGCAAGCGACATTTTCATTTTTGACATAAACTTGCTAGAGAAAAGGTCTGTTGAGACAGCTGTGGTTACGTCGAGACATAACTATGAGTTACAGATGACGCCATGCCCGACGGCTTCGGTAACTTGCGACCTTTTTCGACATAAGCCCCCGCTACGTGTCCACAAGCCATACCGTGGATTAATCTCAAATCGCTCGATTGGGGAACTTCTAGGGCGGAACTTTTGGTTATTACCAGTCACTCACGCGGTAAAGTTAGCAACGAAAATAGGGAGTTTTTGTAGATCGTTTTCGCCGTCCCGCAACGCTCTCCGCAACCCGCTATAGGATACCCGGAACTCTACAGAAAAGGCGATCGGCGCGCAGGCGCAGTAGCGGCTTCTTCGTTGCGGAGGGCTTAGCGGAGGAGGAAACGCGGTCTACGAAAACTCCCTAATAACTTAGGTTTTATTAACTTTTGTTAAAAGTATTTTAATTTTCAATGTTCTTTTTTTGCCATACTTTCGTTTGGGGCTTTAAACTCGTCAAACACAAAGTTGGAGCAGAAAGTTCGCGGAGCGCGGTGATTGGACGTCGGCGAAAAAAGCGCGAAGTCATCATCGTAATAGGCCAATCGGTGTGCTCCGTCAACTTCGGCCCCAACTTTGTGTTTGACGAGTTTAGAGGCCTTGGTGTAATTCTTACACAATAAAAGTTTTAGCCCCACGCATATAGACTCTTTTCGAAATTCACGTGCCGATTATTAGAAAGTCGGAACCACTGCACAGTGGCGGAACAACTGTATCGATGAACGTGCAAGTCATTCCGTAAGGTAGCGAACGTCGGAGCGGTGCCAACACTGCAAAACGACGAAGAGGTGCAGCGTCACTGCGCTCCTCAGCGTTTTTTGTGGGTGTGTTGTTTTCAGTGTGCCGCGAAGTTGATTTTTAAGTTCGCCATTGTGCAGGGATTTCACAGCTGCCAACAGAGGGCAGTATTTCGAAAGAGGTCTATACCATTGAGAAATAAATGAGTGTTGGTTCAGGGCATTTCCCGAGTCGCCGGTCTGCACTCGAAGAACCGGCGCACTGGCGTGTTGGCTGGCAGAGCTCTGTGCTTCTTCAGCCTCCAAGGAGACTGCTGTTACGGGGTTCATGGGCGCAGGTGGTGCGGCGATACTTCCCGGGTGGCCTGTTCCATCACGACCGGGGCGGCCGGCCAGTCTGGATCCTGCCCTTCGGAGACGGCGACTTCAAAGGTGCGAACGCAAGTTCCTGCGTGGCGACAGCTGACAGGGCGACACACTCTCCTTCAGGAATGCTTCAGTGCGTGCCCCAGGAGCAGCTTGTCGATGAGGTGGTGTACACGCTCGAGAGGATTGAAGAGGAGAAACAGAAGCAAGTCGAAAAGGTTCGTTCGCTCTATTGGTACTTCGTGACCGGTTCACGGGACAGGCCCGCAAGGTGCCCTAATCACTGACAGCTTAAAAAAGGGAGGGTGTGACCTAGAACCCTTCTTGCTTTCTCATTGGTCCATCGGTGTTCTTAGCGTTAAAGCGTTAAATGCTGCTATCTCACTGGCGGCGGAGCGGTAATGAGATGCACGGGCCTCCACACGTGACTACAGTGTCTCGAACAATCTCTCTCTCTCTCTCTCTCTCTCTCTATATATATATATATATACATATATATATATATATATATATATATATCCTTCCCGGTGGTCGCGACGCGAAGCCACTTCTTGCCTCCCACGTAGAATGGAGGGAAGTAGGGCGCACGTGTGTTTCGATGGCCAATGGGGAGCAGGACCGCGGGTGCAGAGGTGCGCTCCGATAATAAACCGAAACCCAGAAATGCCTCCAAATTAAGAATTTTTACGAAACGCCGTAAAATGCTGCCCTTGCATTTTATCTTTCTAAAAAGAGCTGACTTAGTGGCTTTTCATGACGCTGAGCAAGTTTCTAATTTGAACTATATGTCTATTTTCATGAATTAAAAAGTTAATTAACGAATTTTAATTAATTAACCGACAGATCGTTACAATTAGCCCCCTATACTATGTCCCCTGGCCGTATAACTCACCCGCACAAACCGCTTAAGTGTGGCTTTCACGGCTCTTTTTAAAGAAATGTGTAAAGCTGAAAAATCACCCTATATGTATATATTAATATATATATATATATAGATTTGTCAGGTTCTTCACAGTAACCAACTAGGAAGCTGAGAGGTCCGTCTGATTTTGGATATCGAAGAAATATATTTGCTACTAATTTTTCTCTTTCTTTCCGAATCCACGCAAAGAAAAAAAAAAAATAGGGGACTTATTGGCAAAATAAATAACGTATTGTCTGGAGTACCGTCCGGCGGCACTCTTGCAGAGCGTTCAAGTGCCGTCCGACGGTACTCCACTCACTCGTTCAAGTGCCGTTCGAAAGTCTCCTATAAAGCGTATTGTCAAAAGGAGGTTTCCGACATCCAAATTTCACACGCACGCACGCACGCACGCACGCACGCACACACACACACACGCACACACGCACACACACACACACACACACACGCACACGCGCACACGCGCACGCACACACACACACACACACACACACACACACACACACACACACACACACACGCACGCACGCACACACACACACACACACACACACACACACACACACGCACACGCACACGCACACACACACATTTATATATATATATATATAATAAATGAATGAATGAATGAATAAAAAGTTTTACGAAACCACCGAAAGTCAAAATATTTGGCGGGGCTAGGATTTGAACTCCTTGTCTCCCACTGTCCGGGCGGGTAAGCCAACCGCTACACCACTCCATCTTGACTTTCTGGCAGTGATTTCCCTACACACGCCCCTTGTTTTTTCTGAAAGCACTCTCTTAATTCGTAACGACTCCTCTATTCTCAATGCCCCCCCCCCCCCCCCCCCCCCTATAACGCCCCTAAAAATTTAGACACCCCTTAATTTCAATTCCTGGGGAGACCCCTGCTTTCTGGCGTTCCCTATCTGTCTTATTGGTGCACAAGAAACAAAATTTATCCAATCAGAGGTGTTTGGAAGCACGCCGCCGTGGGGAATGCAGTACGACGTTTGCAATGCGTGGAACGCGTTCCAAGTGTCGTACCACTTGGAACACGTTACGCGCGTCGTAGCACGACGCGTGGAAGGCGGTGCGTGCACGCTATGCTCCAGAAAAAACAACGAAATGTATCCAATCAGAGACGTTCTGGGACAAAGCGGGGCAATCCAGTGGGCAGCATACCTCACCGGTAATGAGGAGATTCAGGGTTCGATACCCGACCCCGTCAATAGAGAGTTTTAGTAGATCGTTCCTATAACGATACCCTATAACGATACGATAACCATACGATACCGATACACAGAACAGGAACGCGCATTTAGTAGACCATTTTGAAGACGATACATCCGATACGGTCGCTTGAGGCGCTGGGGCGCTCCCTAGTGGAAACGATTTGCACTTTCCAAAATGAAAAATAACGAATTAAAAACAAGATGTTTCACCGAAGGAAAAATAACAGTTCTTACATTTATTACAATTAAAAAACAACATCAATTAAGTTTTATCAGTTGCAGAAATTACAGAAATGCAGGAGCAAGCTACATCTAGCCAAGTAGAAACAAGCCAATCTAGTCCCCCCCCCTCCCCCCCCCCCCCCCCCCCCCCCCCGGTGGCTTGTGGATGGCACGGGAGTGCGCGCGATATTTCCCGATATTCCCGATACCTGCGCCCGAAACACCCGATACTCTAGCGCATGCGTAATGGCTCCGGCGCAGTATCGGGTATCGTTATCGGAGTGAGAAACGATCTACTAAAACTCTCTAATGAAAGTTAGAGTGTCCATCTTTGTATCAGGGCTGGGCAGAAATACTCCAAAAAGTATTCGGGAAGACAAATACTGAGATACACGCATTTTAATGCCCAAAATGCAGATTCTGAGATACATTCGTCTTTTATACAACGGCATATCTCTGAGATACTTCTACAAAAACGGCGAAAAAGTATTCTGGAATACAGATACAGATACACATAGAAATACATTTGTTCCCGAACGGTGTTACGTGGGGAGGGTGCAGTTCGTGGCGAATGCAAAAGGCAATTTATGCTTGCGCTCCTCTTTTTGTGTCATATTATGCACATTTTTTTACCTCGAACTCTTCTTTTTTTATCATTAATGCCGCTAGAAAACATGTCACCCCCGGTGAACCACGTAGTTGCTGAACGGTAAAGACTACGTGCCATGCTTGACAAAAGGCGTCTGCACAAAATGAACCCTGTTCTACCGCAAGACTGTATCTCAAACTGTCGTATTATATGCTTCTGTGTCGCCCGCAGTGTGGGGAGACTGGACAACTGAGCCGTACCTTTTCTCCGTTCAACTCCTTTACAGCGTTCGCTCTGCTGAATTGGAAAGAGTGGAGGACTTTGTGAGAGGGGGTTATTGTGTCATTCTTGCAAGTAACCTTCTTTAAACCACAGCGTTTTCACTGTTGCTGACTGTGATGGATTATGTCAAAGGGCGGGTTCATATGAATTCTGAAGCACCTTGCACCAAACAGATGCGTTTATCTTTCATCAAAACGGCAAACAAATGTAACCATATACTCAAGTCTGGCAAAGTGTCGCTATACAAGCGATACATTGTAAATATATGTCACTGCTGAGATACAAATACATTTCTTAAAATGTATCTCGATACAGATATACTCGAAAGTATCTCTAGTATACAATTGCGATACATTTGTATCGCGATACTGCCCAGTCCTGCCTTGTATGTACCACGTGGTTGTTATGGCATGTCCTGAATTATGAACTGAACTTTCGGTGTGTTCTGGCGCTCACAATGGGCATCTTTACGGCATGTAAATGTTTCCGATTGTGTAATTTAAATATTTCTTGTAGCTCAAATATATACTGTTGTACTTAGGTTGGTAGGTGAAAGTGTAGAAATCAATTACAGACACGCTGCACGTCTGTTCCAAACTTCACTTTGACGCTGAAAAAATGGACATCGGAGTGCTCCAACTGATATATCAAATGACTCGAACTAATCACACAACTGTAGCGGCTTGCAACCAAGTAGGGCTATGATAAACGTTCTGAACTTTCCGACTCTGTACACATTATGCGCTTGCCGTAAGGTTGCAAAAAGTTCAGTAAACAAGCGCTTACTGTCCGCGCTCCTTAGCCATACGGATCTCGTCGCCGTATTTTTCTCCTCCGAGATTGCAGACAAACCTCCTTGAATCCATCTTTTCGACAGTTGGGGCAGATCGAGGACTCAGTGACCATGGTGTTCGACTATGACCACCTTTCCCTCCGGCAAGTGTACAGCTTGCAAGGTACAACTTCTTGTGTGTCGCAAATTATGCATAACCGACGCTGAAAGAATTCTGGTGCGCAGTGATCAGCTACCTACGGGCTCTGATAGGGCTTTACGAGAACCACTACCCTGAGACTCTGAACCGAGCACTGATCATCAACGGTGAGTTTGAAGTTGGGTTTGTCGACAACGAGAGAGTGACGCACACTTGTACTGTTTGCAGCACCCAGCTTCTTCCCGCTCTTTTGGAGGCTCATAAGTCCCTTCCTGACGCAGAGAACGGTCAACAAGGTGCTCATATATGCCAGAGGTGAGTGTGCACTGTACTGTGGCTTACAGTCCACCGCCGGCTTTCGTGTGCCCAGGGTTTCCTGCTACTATACAGCCTACGCGTTGACCATGGGTTCGCTGCAACTTCCGCGACCAGGGCACCCAAGTGGCGGTGGGTTGCCTTGGCAGTTATGCGCCATTCAATAAGTTGCCGATTGACAAATCTCTAGTACCAAGAGGAATGTTTCTGCTCGTTTCGACTCGTTACTGATCGGTGGCAAGTAACATAATCGACCCAAGTAGTCATTGCTTTGCCTCCATGCTGCATGACTGCAAATAAAATTCTCTTGGGTGTAAATCCTGCAAAGCGGTCAACGTCTGTGTACACTCATGCACATTAACTAAACCACGGAACAACTTGCGCGTGACGAAGACCTTGAAAATAAAGTTTTTGATGTCAGTGAGCACGATGATAAGATTACTGAAATTTTAATGTCACTGAAGGTCAGGAAAGAAACATAGAAATTACGAAAATCAGCAGCCAAAGCAGTATAAGAAAGATTGCAAATCCCCGAAAACGAAGTCAAAGAATGAAGTCATGAAGTGTCGGCTCTTCACTCGGAAAAAAAAAAAAAAAAGCGACCTCAGAAGATCTCCGTTGAGAAAGACAGTAACATCAGAATAAAACATTCTGACGTGCTCGTTGGTTATACTTACCAAATTACAAATAACGCTAAGACAAGAACAGACGAAGAAGTGGACACTGTTGTGAGTTAGCGCCTGTCCCGTCCACTTCTTCGTCTGTCCTTGTTTTAGCGTTATTTGTAATTTGGTAACGTCAGAAGTGGCACTATCTGGAACCTGTAAATCCGGGAAGATCTGGGGTCACACTGCATGCTTATACATTATACAGAAGGCAGTCGATCAGCATACAGTTTCGAACGCGAGTAACCGCGAGATTTGTGCCTTGAATGCCGCGCACTGAGTTCAAGGAGAAACTTGGCACGCGCCATTCGAACCACGGATATCGTGGTGAATGATATTTGCAGACTGTCGTTTGTATGATGTATAAGCAGTGTGACCACGGCTGGTATAAGCAGTGTGAAGCCTGAACACAACAGCGATGGACGAGGCCGAGGAGCGCTGTACAGAAAGCTCAGCCAAGAATCGAGACACTTGCATGCACCAGCTTATCTCGGGTTTCGGCACCATTCTTTTCTGATAAAACAGTCTCAAGTCCTGCCAATTCCTTGGTGTGACGAGCTTACGTCCAAATCTACGCAATCACGGTTTTTGTTTTCCACAGAGGGCTGGCAATCGGCGCTTTTCGAGTACGTGGACCCCAACCAGCTGCCAGCGTACTGGGGAGGAACGCTTCGCGGTGCAGACGGCGACCCCAAGTGCTCAGACACGGTGCGTCCTCATTTGGTACCTGCCGTCCTCGGCACGTGGGGCAACAACTTTCGTCATATTCAATTGCTCTCCCAACAAGGACTCAAAAAAAAAAAAAAAAAAAGACTTGAACTCTGTTTTTTTAATTGGTAACTTCCTTAGACCGATCTCACTTGCGAGTTTTGCTACGCCGCCACTGCCATAATGCATCGAGGGAACTTTAGTCTTTCTAAACGTGCGTCAACCTCACCGTGGTTCTGCGCGAGTGGAGCACGACACGGTACGAGCCGTCTTGTGCACTGCCGCCAACGTTGCTGCCGCCAACGTTGCTGACGCCTGCCTCCTGTTACAGTGTTCTAGAGGCTTTAGTGGCAAGAGTGGCGCCCGCTTAGAATGGGCCACGTGAAGACGGTCGACGTAGATGGCCGCGAGGAGAAAACGTGCTAGGAAAAATAGTGGCACACGTGCGATAAGCGAAGAAGAAGGCGAGGCTGAGGTGGTACGCTTCTCCCGAACGTAGCACCGTTGCACTTTTCTTTGTGGTGTAGTGGTGGGGAGTCTTCGCCGTTACGTTGCCGTCTCGGTCATGAATGCAAGAAAAAAGACGGACACACACTGCTTCGCGCCGGAATGTAAGTCGGGCTACCCGTACAGCAAAAGCAGCCGGAGCACCAGCGATCGTAAGCCGTCGCTGTTTCGTCCGCCAAAGGAGGAATCGCGCAGATTACACCGGGAACAAAATCTTTAACGAGAAGTTAAACGCTGATAACGCAGTGAGTGCGCAGGCGAGCTGGTGGATGTTAACCACCAGCTGTTCCTTTCTCTTCCACTTTGAAAATTTCCTTTTTTCCTGCCTCAGTCTCGGGCTAAGACAAAAAAGTTAAACGCCTCGCCAAAACAACAGCGGTGTGCGAGTGACGTTTTGAACCGCGCAATATTCTTCGGGACAATGTGCACATCGTCAATGGCGAAGAGGAGCAACAGTATGTTTCCTAGAACGCGCCTCTGACGTGTGTTTACCACGTCATATAAAACTGGTTACTTCATTTCCGCCAGACGATATTATAGAAATGTAATGTTGTCGTCGGCCGCGATCCTGGCGGTGACAGAAGCCTGTTTCGCTGCAGGACGCCCTCCAGCTTGAGAGTCTACGGAAGCTGCAGCAGCTAGGTGTTGGTACCCCGCGACGACAGCGACTCTCGTGTTCGCTGATACTTTTTCCAAGACTTTTAGCACCAACCGCCAGGATCTCGACATCCAACATGATATACCGGCTTCTGTGCCGTCATTTGTTGCTACTTCGGGACCACATTTGATCTATCGGACAGAATAAGACGCTACAAAAACCTGTCGAGGACGAGTTACAGGCAGCATATATATAGCGACATCGGTTTTGTTTCGAAATGACCCCTTGCGTGCAAGGAACGCGGACGACGGTGATCAGGGAAGGGGCACTGCCTGTAGATTCGTCCCGGAGGCGAGGTCCTGAGCGAGCTGTACGCGGTGCACGGCCCGGGTCTGTGGTCCGAGCCCGGTGCTAAGCGGTGCAGCCTGGCCCGGGGCGCCGTCCTAACGGTGCCCGTGGTCGTGGAGCGAGCAGGCGCCGTCCTCGACTGGCGCTTCCAGAGCAAGTCGCACGACCTGTGCTTCGGGCTGACGCTCCAGAACAGCGGCCAGTCGAGCAGCGAGCTGCTGCCCGCGAGGAGAGTCAAGTGCAACCAGGTTCCCGAAAGCGGCCAGCTCGAGTGCCAGGAGCCGGGAACATGTGAGCGACTGTCCCTCCCCTCGGGCTGCTGTGTGTTTGTGTGTCGAGCTGCGTTGCGGTTTGTGTTTCAGCCCAGACTGTCTCTGAGGTTGAGTGTCCGGAAGTGTTTACAAATGCGTCGCTTCCTTCTTTCCTGTTCTCGTCCGCGTTTTTGCAGTTGTATTACCTACACAAAAACTAAAGAATCCGCGTGGGAAATTTGCGGACGGTAAAAGCTAATTCTACGTGTCGCAATTCAAGCGCAGTTGTTGGAAATCGTAAGTCTGAGAGACTGGCGTGCCATCAACAAAGGAGCATCAAGTACTGTCCATGCGGCCACCTGAAAAACGATGTTGACCCCTTTAAGACTTTAAACCTACAAACGCTGTCTCAGTGGCACAGCGTCAGCCCCGCAGCAGGCCTTCGCTAGATTGGGGGCATGGCTTAGCCGGTGAACAAAACATACCGAGATACACAGGCCGCCACCCAAGGCTGGTTCAGGCATTTGCGTTTATCTGTAACCGACTGCGTTACTGCCGCTTATGATTGCTTATGACGACGTTGGAATGACAAAATAACACACTGGCGTCATCCGTCGGGTAACCCCGATTCCCTTCAGGTTTGCGGTACACAACGCAGTGCGTTTTCAAATCGTTTCGTTTTCCCTTTTCAGACATCTTCAAGTTCGACAACAGTCACAGCTGGTTTACCAAGAAAGAGTTCTGCTACGTCGTCGGCGTCAAGGACCAGGAATAAACACCGAACGGCGGGTCCTCGGAGGCCTCTCTTTGAGTGTGCGCGCACAGTGGGGGAAGTGGAGCCGGCGTGAACTGTCCCGTAGCCTCCGAGCGTCCGGGACGAGAGACACCACTCGAGTGAACCACAGATGACCGCGGGCTGATAAGTGCGACAGGATCGTTTCTGCGAGTGCGGTGAACGTACAGCCGCCGTCACACTGCTCGTGTACGTCGTACAAACCACGTGGTATTCGCTGCAGACACGATGACATCTGCAGACGCCTCGGGCATGTTCGAAACACGTCTGCTTTATACCAGACTTGGGAAGTAATCCGTTACAAGTAACGGATCTCTTGTAATCTGTTACTTTTTCAAGTAATTTTGTAATTGCCACGTTACCTTTTTGCGCCAGTAATTTGTAATGTAATTTCGTTGCGAAATATTGGTAACGGATTACTTTAATTACTCGTTACTTTTCAAAAATGTGAGCATAATACAGTAACTGGAGCAATACGAGCAGAACATTCAGCAGCATAAAGAAAGCAAGTTCAACGAAATAGAAAACGTCAGGAAGGGGAGAATAGCCAAAAAAAAACAAACACGATTTTTAGTATGACCGGTCACTAGAACCAGTATAGGAACGGGCAAGGCATGTACGAATATACGAAAGACAACGATCTTGTAAGACAACGCCGAGTTGGCTCTCCGTCGCCTTCCATCGTGTTTTTCTTCTTCTTCCGAGCAGGAGAAAGCTCTTCGTGTTTATTTGTTTTTGCCTTTTACACCGTTTCACCCTTTCCAACTTCTTCGACGCCTCCCGCCCCCTGCACAGACATCAAACGCCGATCCATACCCCTTCGATTCGCGGGTTCACAACTCGCGTAACAGGCGATGTAGCCTCGCGAGAGGGGGTTGAATTCTCTTTGTCTTTGATGTGCGCTACTGTATTCTAGCACGCTGTTGAGGCACGGCTGAAAAGCGCCCGGCGCGAGGCTAAGAGCATCGTCTACGAGGGTACAGACGATACCTCTTTTGGTTTACTTTTCTGAGCATGGAGGTCGAGTCCACTCCTCACTTTACAGTCGACGGTCAACATAAAGGGGGGAAAGGGGGGCATCTAAGGAGTGCTAACAGATAGAGAGAGAACGCGTAAAAGTGTTGTGATCCTCTATTTTTTGTGAGACCGATGACCACTGCTTCTCTCGCTCTCTGTGCCCTCCTCTCCCCTGGCTTCCACGAATATTGGCATGAAAGTGAGAACCGATGAACGATCGATAACCCGGTACCACCACTTTTTCTTTGACTGATCAGGTTTTTGTTTTGGTCATGGAGTGTCCGTCTTCTTCATGGCCATCTCTTAATGAGATGTTCGAAATTCAGGGCATTGAAGAAAACTTACTCTGCTTTGAAACGTATTTATTTAACGACCAAAGACGTTTGCACCTCATGCGCCTTGCTGTTTGGTCAAATTGAAGAGAACGGAAACCTAGAGTTTCAGTGCATACTTTGCCCGCCAAGAAAACAACAAAACACACACACACATTGTCATCATCAAGAACAACAAACTCTAATCTTCGGAAACACATCAAGGTAAGCTGGGACACCTGCATACTGCATTGGCTATACAGTGTAACGTTAGAACCAAGTTTTTCTTTTCTTGTGACTAACAGGCGAAAGTCAAAAGGGAGCTTTAGTAGATCGCTTCTTTAGCTCCGAATTTCATAGCGGAGGCAGACGCTGCTACTGGACATGAGCACGGCTAGCTTTGTCTGGTCTGCAC
The DNA here is from genome assembly GCA_013358835.2 of Ixodes persulcatus. Classification (NCBI taxonomy): domain Eukaryota; kingdom Metazoa; phylum Arthropoda; class Arachnida; order Ixodida; family Ixodidae; genus Ixodes; species Ixodes persulcatus. The sequence goes on from JABSTQ010009595.1 coordinate 102,701, forward strand.
TAAAGTCTGCACCATTCCAGGGATAATTTCCGGCGGCCGTAAGCTAGCGGGATGGCGGGTGTGGTTGCAGCTTTCGGTGCCTTGCCAGCTTACAGGTGAACGGAGTGCACCTGCACTCTGTCTCTTAAATACAATATTTTATTTTTACAAGGACTACCATAATACGGGCGTTTGGGAAATTAAAATTAGTGTTGCAGAACATTTTTGAAAAATATCAATATTGTTACAATTGTTTTCTGGATAAGTGTAGGGGAAAAGGAACGGCAAAGTAATTTGTAACGTAACGAGTGACGCAATGCGTTACTTTTCAGCGAAAGTGATTTGTAACGGTAATCCATTATATTTGAGGCTCGGTAATTTGTAATTGTAAATTCATTACATTCTCCAAGTAACGAGCACACGTCTGCTTTATACACATGTATGCCCCGAACACGTCTGCGGACAGTTTTAGTATCACTATGGTGCCTGGAACGCGTCTCCGACCGGCGAGTTTACAGCGTCCAAAAAAGTGGTCCCTTGATTTCCTTCCCATGACGTCATAGAGGTGTCATTCTGTCGCCAGTTGCGACCCTGGCGGCGTCACAGCACCGCGGTGGGGGATGTGGCAGACGCCTGCTCTGCCGCAGGTCATTCGCCAGCTTGACAGGCGACGGAAGCTACGGCAGTCAGAAGTTGGGACGCTGTGACGACAGCGACACTCGCGTTCGCTTGTGCTACTCGCAGCGTGTCGTTAACGTTTCTACGACCGACCGCCAGGATCGTGACATGCAACAGCGTGACACTTCGGCTTCTGTGAGGTCATTTGTTGCCACTTCGGACCACGTGTTGCATGGGCAGCATAGGACGCTAAACACACCGGTCGAAGACGCGCTTCAAGCACCACAGTTTCACCGATATGGCGGAACCATAATACCACGCCTCAGACAGTCTATGGAGACTCTTTTGCACGATGCATTAGCAGTGTGATATCGACTTAAGGGTGATAGCTGTATATATTTTAGATACGCATGTGCTAGTTGTACACGTATGACCAGGTCATTCGACTATCGTCACCGACAGGCTAAGGAAAGCAGGGTGGGACTTGTTAGGTTTGCGCTTCTTGCTCTGATTGGTTCTTCGACGTTTTTTAACGACAGACGGCGCAATCTCATTGGCCGCGGAGCGCTGATGAGATGCTTAAAACTCGTCACACCCCAAGTTTTTAAAATTATTATTATACTCAGTGGCGTACCAACTTGTTTTTGAGGGGGGGGGGGGCAAACCAGACCCTCCCCCCAGGACCGGGGGTGGTGCCCTTGGTATCCCTTGAGCGCCGTCGGCCAGTGTTTGCCCTGCCCAGTGCCGGCTGTTTTAGGGGGGTTGGGGGGGGGGGCAAAACACATGCCTTGCCCCCCCCCCCTCTGAAAACTGGGGGGGGGGGCAGTGCCTCCCTGCCCCCCCCCCCTTCCCCCGGGTTGGTATGCATGATTATACTCTTATTGATCACTGCACCGCACGTAATCCATGATTGTAATTCTTTCGAACGATTAATGCGCATTAAAGGTTATTTTCCACGATAAAAATTATGCAGCTAACGTTTATGAGTTACGTTTACCCTGGCTTCTATTCAGTAATTAATTTCAACGCCGGTTTTGCCGGCGCTGAAATAGCAGCCGTTCAGGTTAACGGCTGCATAATAGCAGCCGTTAACCTGAACGGCTGCTCTTATGATTGATGTTTTAGGTAAAAGGAGGTGTTTATATTATATATTAACGAGACATCATTGTATAACCCAGGGGTGACCAAAGTGGCATACGTGTAGAGCCGCAGACAAAACTACAAAAGTTCAGAGAGCCGCAGGGTCAAAAAGAAGGGAGGGGGGCGGGGGGGGGGGGGGGGGGCTACTTTTAACAAGAAACGATATGGAGGTGACAGTCCTTTCTAAAGAGGAAAGATAGAATTGTCGACTGAAACCAATAACACCAGGCAGCAGAACGTTTCTTCAACCGCTAAGCAAAAATGAATGCATGGTTCGTTCGCCAGCCACTGCCCTGCCCCCGACGCCCGTCATGCGTACACGGTTCGAAATACTTTAAGGAGCAATAAAGGAAACAAAGTCCCTGGGCACATCTATGTGTCAAAAAGAAGTCAAGCTGTATGCACGTAGTGTAGTACAAGGCTGTCAAGACTGTGTGTTGTATTTGATTTCTATATCTTGTTTAGTCTTGGGGACAGATGAGGGGAAGGGGGGCACGCTTACCAGGGAACCGCGTCATGTGCCACACACTTCGACACGCGAAGAGCCGCATGCGGCTCGCGAGCCGCAGTTTGTCCACCCCTGGTATAACCGATCAGCGTTCTCGAGATTGAAAAGTGGGCCCATAATATTTACAGGGACTCTCTTCGCGGAAGCCTCTTTGACCTCAGGACCACTAAACCTGCGAAAACTTCGGCGATGAAAGCAGCGAACGCAGCGCCCAATCCAATGAGGAGCAGATAGAAGATGGCGCCGACGTCAGATAGCTTCATGTCTGCGTATCCTCCGCTCATATGGGACGTGCTGGCCCGCAGAGATTTCTCCATGACTTTGCGCACCCATTCCTGGGGCAGGCCGGACTCCCACAGCCAGCGCAGTCTGGACAAACACCCCGCGGAAAGGAGGCTCAGTCCCCAAGTCCGGCTCAGAAAGAATCACTTAGTCAAGCCAGGATAACCTGCACCGCAGCACTTGCTTCCACATAGTCTACTGAGGACTTTGTGCTTACGAAGTAATCGAGTTCTGTTGACTTCAGTTTATTCATTCTCAAAGCCACTTCAATAAAGTGCATTAGATGAGGGGGTATCTATACTTTGCTTCACCTTAAAGGCCGGTTCTCACATGAAGCGAAGCGCTGATGTAGCGCTCCTCACGTGCCGTCAGCTACTTATCGCCTGCCACGAGCAACAGTTTTGGCGGTGCGATGCAAAGCTGGTGAACGCTCCGGTCAGCACGCGCTTAGCGCGAGGTTAGCGCTATGCTTGTAGCGCTCCGCTGCATGTGTGAACAGGCCTTAAGTCCGGATGCAACCGACGCTACGAGTTCATGAGAGACAAATCACGCAGCGTCAAAAGCGCACCAAAAAGGTGTTCGTCATGTTTTTGTACGTGTTCTGTTATCGCTGAACAAATTATGTGAGAGGAAGGCCCAGTGACCTGCACTTTTGACACTGTTTGCTGGTCCCGTCAGTTCGTAACGTCGGCTGCGTCCGGACTTAAGGTGAAACGAAGTATACATAGTACATAAAGTTAACAATGAAGGTTGCCGAATAATTGTTTGGTTAATCATGAACAAGAGACATATTAAAGAGCTATTATAAAAGACAGAATTACACAAAGAACAAGTGGTATTGAATAAACCTTTTGACTAACGAAGAACACTTAGAAGGTGTGCGTGAAAGGCGCGAAGTTTTGTTTACTTGCTTTGTTTGGAATGTCCTGACATAATGTTAAAAAGCGAATCGCACAAAAAAAAAGAATAAAAAGGACGAGATAAAAAAAATGAAAGACGTTTACAAGTCTCTGTAATCCGAAATTAGAGCGCAGCTCTTGAGGAGGAGGAGGGGAGGGTACGGAGGGGAGGGTATGCCCCTCCTCCTCCTCCTCCTTTCACCCTCTGTACCCTCTCCTCCTTCATACCCTCCCATCCTCTCACAGTTTCCCCGCTAAATGTAGCTGAAAAATTGACGCCACGTGACCTCAATACCAATTCAGGTTCCCAGCTAAATTTAGTGGGAAAAATGACGTCACATGGCTTGGTGTCGCATCCCCTTTGAACAAATTCAGTTTCTCCGCTAGATTTAGCGGGAAAATTGACGTCACGTGACCTCAACACCAATTAAATTCCCCACTAAATTTAGGGGGAATTGAATTGGTGTTGAGGTCCCGCTGAATTTAGCGGAGAATTGAATTTTTGTTGAGGTCACGTGACGTCAATCTTCCCGCTAAATTTAGAGCAGAAACTGAATTTCCCCGATAAATTTAGCGGGGAATAGAATTGGTGTTGACGAAACCTGACGTAAGTTTTCTCGCAAAATTTAGCGCGGTTACGCCAACGCCGACGGCGACGCCGACGCCTCGAAACAAGGAAACGGGCGCCTAAGAGGTGCACTCTAAAAGAGGAGAAACGCCCACATCGCTGTAGCTTTTGTCTAGTCCTTGTTGCCATATACACATCGCAATAGTGCTGGCGCGAACAAGTGATCGCCGACTTTTCGGTGCTTTCCTTTAGAATCGATAGGCTGTCATTAGAACTAGTAGTTTGGTAGAAAGTTCTCATTTGGGACGCTAACCTAGGCGATACAATTTGATGCCCGCCAGTATATTTTCGAAGTAAAATGCACAATAGCGCCGATGTCGTGTTCGCGCTAACAGTATCGCAGTGTACGACTTTTAACAGTACGCATCGAGAACTCCACCAAGGTATTAACACTGAAATGGCCTGACGGTCACTTACGTGAGACCTCGTAAGTGCCACTGAGGGGGCTATAAGATGTGTTGGAGAGGCTACGCCTTCAGAAAGTGCTCGTTGCCTGCCGTCGTGCTTTGGTTGCCCGTGCTCACGAGACGCCGAACTGTTATCGAAGGGGAAGCTCGCGCTGAACGCGCAGCTCTTAGGCTGAACTCTATGGAACGAATTATGTGACGAATTAGAGTTCCTGTATAGACCTTTCCAAAAAAGGACACTTGGCAGGTTCCATTTTCAGTGTTCGTGCGTATGGCGCGTGATTTGCTCGCTTTCCGAAGCGACGAACGTGCGCGTTCTGGACTGTGATTTAACACGTGTGGACTGTGATTTTTGTAAACAGTGAAAACGTCTATAGGCTCCCTACGGGAGCCAGAGTTGCGCGTTTGATTCCACATGCCGCGTGCCGCCCTCGCCGCTATTCGCCGAGATCCGATCACGTGAGGAGCCGTATCAAGTGTCGTGCAGCAAAGTAGACGTTGCACGCGCCCCGGCGTACGCTCCCAGGCTTTTGAGCCCGCCGCGCGCCTCGAACGCGCGGCGCTGCTATTCGCCGAATTCAGTCACGTGAGGAGCTGGATCCACATGCCATGCGTGAACGCGCAACTCTGGCTCCCGTAGGGAGCCTATACAGGAACTCTATGACGAATAACTGGCGAACGCCGCCCGACGGCACGCTCGCTTTGCGCGCTACGTAGCAGCCACTGTGTTGATTCCACGCGCAGAGCAAAAGCCGCCGGGCAAAACTCGTCGGTAATTCGCAGTATATTCGTTCCATGGAGTTCAGCCTATGTTGATGCAGGCTGTAGGCGATAGCTTATTCGCTCCTTACCCACCGCGATGGGACATTAGAGTTTCAGAAGCAAAAAGAAAACAATTGCCTGTAGCGCAACACCAAGTCTAGATTGTACCAAAGCAAAAGTGTCCTTCGCTTTTTGTTTTTACCGCTATTTTTTTATTAGAATTGCCTTTTATTCTTTTTGTTTGTTTGTTTCTGGTCGATAGGACGTGAGGTGACTAGGCAAATGGTATCATGAATTAAAAAAAAAAAAGAAGCTATATACAAGCAGGACAGCAGGCCTTTTTCTCTGTGTGATTGTAAAGTTCCGTTATAGACGCTTTGCAGCAGCTTTGCATGGGAGCCGCCACAACCGCGACCTTCAGTATTTCTTTCCTCTTATTACGTTTACTTTACTTCATCATTGCCATAGCACGACAGGTTATTGTCATTTAAGATTCTACTGTGTTCTTGTGCACAGAATTGGCCACTGCGGAGGCTCGTCAACGCCTGTTTCAGCGGCTCGGTGTCTCGGTAAGACGAGGGAAGGTCAGCAATGGCGGCTGTAATCTGGCGCGTGTGCAAGGCGTCTCGACTATACTAATAATTCCCAACATGCCCATGTCACCGTTCTGCAATGAGCGCTGAAGCTGCAATTGGCTTCTTTCCTCGTTTGAGTGCGCAAAATGCGCAGAGAGCTGAAGGTGTGGTCGGCTTCTTTCCTGCTTTTTTGGATTTGTCGAGTTGGCTTCCCCGTTTTAAGGAGTTCTGTCTTTTTACACAAACATCCATAAGTTGCCAGCGTCGTATCTTTTGCTATTTTTTAGCCAACTTTCTTCGTGGAGAAACGACTTCTAAGCTTCCTCGCAAAATGGGAGGAAAAAAAAATGTATGCGGCCAAAGAGAGCAAAAAAAACGTGGTTTCATTTTATTTTACGAATAATTGAATGTATACTTTCTGGACAACTTTCTGTGGCAATGTTATCAAAGGTGCTAGAGCGCATGCGCTTACACACCGTAAGCACCGATTAAAGTTCTTCGTGCCACTTAAACTCTTTTTGAAAAGGTCACAAAAGAGACCCCCCCCCCCCCCTTTTTTTTAATGATAAGAAAGAGAGGATTAACTGGACAATCAAAACACCGTCAGGTGTTGAGGGAACTCCGGCGGGGTCCGTTCAACATTTCTGCTTCTTGCACTTGGTGGAAAAGCGGCCAGGTCTTGGCGAGGATGAGAACAACCCTATAAGCTTTATATTGCATTATTGATTGGGCACAACATCGGATCTGCGGTGCCTTTTCTACAAGCTCTATTCGTTATCTGCGTCACTTATAATTCTTAGAGCACGCAGGTATACGTATACGCATACCTGCGGTTTCAGCTACACACAAATGCTTTTAAAAATTAATCTTGTCTCGATCATTGTCTGAGAAGCCTCGGAGGCACAGGATCTGTCCGTGCATTATGCGTGCGTTACGGTTAGTAAGGCTTGGTTACGAGAAGCTTTTGGGTGCGATACACACACGACACACTCATGTGCTCACCGGGTTTAACAGAATGATCGCGACAAATATAAATTTATTCAGGAGTGGAGCGTGTGAGATATTAAGAAGTTTTCACGAGCTCCAATGATAGTTTACCAGGGAATGCATCTTATTCCGCGAGAATCGAATGGCCAAGGCGTCGACGGCTTTTGCGTAGTTAGAACAGCTGGATGCGCACAGCCTCGCGGTTTTGGACTTTCAACTGGGGGCGGCTGCTGCCATCTATCGTCATGTAAACCCGTCGAGACAGCGGACATAGCCGTCTCTGCCGTTTTGGTGAATCCGGTAGCCTTGTGCGTTGACGCAGCTCCCTCGGCAAAAGCGCGACAGCGCCGACGCGCTTTCCGAACGCAGAGTTTCCAAACCACTCGGGGAGGATTTCACGCTGAAGGCGCGCAGTCTAACGCAAAATGAGGGAAGAAGAATGTGTCCTCCTATTGGAAGTATATCTTTGGGTTCTGGTTCTCCCGAGGGTGCGTGTAGCGCCTTGAGTCAGGCACGTATCCAGGGGGGGGGGGGGGGGCCCATGGGGCCCGGGCCCCCTCCGAAATCTTCCATTTTGCTGGGACCTCCTCTCCCCCCTCCCCCTCATACAGCATTTTGTCATGGGCGGCCCCCCCCCCCCCCCCCCCCCCCCGAAACAAAATCCTGGCTACGTGCCTGCCTTGAGTCTTTGGTGCTCTTGGATTGCGAGAAGCCCCTTGCGGTAGCTGAAGTAATCGCGAGTGGAGGAGGTTTATCGCCACCGCTGATCACTCTATTGGCTGCTCTGCTAAGTTTTGACGTGATACGCGCGCTGCGCTCTCCGGGGGGAGCCAGCTGCGCCCGCTGATCTTCTCCTGTTCACTCAGGCTCCTGTGAGTCATACTCGGTCCTACTCTATGCGCTCTGTTTTACCTCCTCTCGTGGCGCCGAGCAAAGGCGTCGGGCTCGGGATCGCATGGTCCGAGGTTCGTTTCACATCGAGCCGCATGGTAAATCGTGCGTGTTACAATTTATTCCGCCTAATAATGAGCAAATGCTATTCATTATGATTAAGAATGCATTATTTTCGGATGCTTATACATTGCCTACTATGGGCCGTGTATGCTTTGGCCTGTGTGTAACGCTTTTCTGCCACACTCGAGAGTGACACTTTTTGCCCGCAATCCAACCCATGAATACACTCTGTGTTAAAAAAAGAAATGCATCCTTAAAGTGCTAGATTTTCATGTTCCGATACGGACACTACGAACGCTTCCGGGCATACTCCTCCACCCTCCCCGGCCTTACCCTTCCCCAATCCTTAGAAATGGCTAAAATGTTTGTTCGGGCAAGTCGGTTATTTGACACCGTGAGGTAAAAACAGGGCAACAGGACAAGGATGAAGAATGAGAACAGACGGAAGTACAAGAACATCGCTGAGTCCCGTCTGTTCTTGTTATTCGTCCTTGTCCTATTGCGCTGTTTTAATGCGAAAGCATTAATTGTCCCATCGACCGAAGTCGGCGTTGTCTGTAGCGGCAAAACGAGCCTTAAAATCCCATTGGCTGCAATGCGTCATATCAGATACTTTGTCACGGAAGCCGGTGAGGCCGCTCAAGGTCAAAGCGGACGCGCCTCAGAAATAAAACACAAAGAAAAGCACAGCAACGCAGATGCATCGTCACGGATGCCGTGGAGCCGGCGGCGGCGTGATGTCACCGTCGGAGCGCCGTGTGAAAAAGAAAGACGTGGCGCGCCGCTTGTAGGAATGCTTTCACATTCCTACACGTAAGCAGTCTTAAGTGTATTTCCAAGCTTTTTACCTCAATATATAAAAGAAAATTATAGCCCTTTTAAAAGCGTCATGTTTTTTATGCAAATTGCCGTTTTAATGCAGCGTTTTTTTTAAAAAAAAAACATTACAACAGATTCTTTTCTTGTTTTGTTTTTCCACTAAACATCTTATGTCACGAACCAACTGGCCCAAATTGCCGTTTTAAAATAATTATATTCTATACCTCGTTTCGCCATACGTCCGAGCGTAGTCGAGGCTGGACCACATTCAAGTACACGCACAGGTACTAAAACACAAAATCAGGGTGCATTCAGTGCGTTTGAATGGTTAAGTCGATGACAGCGCACATACATACAAAGGTGAGAAGTGCCGTGACGCTGCACCTTCGTCGCCGCTTCATTGACCCGATTAGCTTGTAGCGTTGGCCGCGCTCGGACCTAAGGTGAAAGTATCGGCCAATGCGCGGCTCTCTGGTCACGCCGTTGCGGTGAGGCTGCTGTGGGCACGGCGCACGCGCAGACGCTTCCCCTCACGCGAATCTATACTTCGTTTCACTTTATCTGCGAGCGAAGCCAATGCTAGAAGCGCGAGACCAGCGCTTTTTGCATTTCTCCCCAGCTCGCGCGCTCGAGCAAAGCCTGAACGCACGGAGCTTCCGTGCTCGCGCTTCCAGTTTTGCCTTCGCTCGCACTTAAGGTGAAACGAAGTATAGTTACTGCGCGAGCACAGTGCCCATCACCTGGTTTGGGCAAACGCGGCAGTATTTGTGAAGAGCGCTTTGGCGTACAGCTGCGCCATCGTGCCAGAAGAGCTTAAATGCATATAGCACCTCTTGTGAAGTTGGCGAATGATGCGGGCATCCAGGTCTCGACGAACGAACATGGTGAACTCGTTGTTGATGAAGAAGTCCGTGCCCATGTAGAACTCGCCGACGTAGCCTTCGGGGTAGAGGCGCGCGATGTTGGAATAGAGGATGATGTCGTCGCAGAAGAAGACGGCCTTCTCCTCGAGCATCAGGTCGAAGACGCGTCGGCTCAATAATTCGGGCACGGGCAACTGACCGCCCGTGCGCAGAATCTGCTGCCAAAGTCGCTGGTGCGCCGGTAAGTGGGAGGTCTGCCAAAAAAACAAAAACAAAAAAAGGCTGGAGAACTAGGTTTTACATTGAATTTTCGCCTTTCATAGAAGTACTGGTGACCTAAAAGGGTATACGTGCAACGACCGTTCGCTTTGCCCAAAAGGCGAGGGTGGTCCCGCGATTCAGCCTGCAGAGCGGGATATCATCCGTAAGTCGATCACAGCGCCACAACTGCAGCTCGTGATCACGAGCCACTCTTTCCCTTCCAATCTCGACCGCGTACTCTCTCATCTGCTCAGCGGGAGTACGATGGATGGAAGGCATCCTCGACTGGTAGCGTCCTACACCGCCCGTGCATCCAAAGTAATCCCGAAGGGGCAACAAATGACGTCACGAAAGCCGGAGCGTCAAGCTGCCGGATGTCGCAATCCTGGCGGTTGGGCGTAGAAGTTCCGGCACAAAGCACGAGCAAACGCGAGTGTCGCTGTCGCCGCGGCGTCCCAACTCCTGACTGCCGAAGCTTCCGTGGACTGTCTGGATGGAGAGCGACGTGCAGCGGGAAAGGTGTCTTCCGCATCCATCTCCACTGGTCTGCCACTGCCAGGATTACGACATGCAACAGCGCGACACTTGTATGACGTCATCAGCCGGCAATCGAGGGACGATACACCTGGTGACGCGGTAAACAGTGGGAGACACGTTCCAGGCACCATTGTATGAGTGGAAGGTGGCACTGCTGTCGACTCTCGTATGTTTGGTTACTCTGAATGCTGAATCGTATACGACCGCAGTTTCCTCCGCACGATAGTCACACATCTGTTTTGTGTGTGTGTGTGTGTGGGGGGGGGGGGGGGGGGGGGGGGGAGGGGGTCACGATGGCTGTCTTACTGTCGGTCGATGATGTGAAAGATGCAGTAAAGGTTTATGGTTTCATCTTTTTGCTACCTGTCATGTTATGATCGCTCCGCAGCTGCTAAGACTGCAGCACTCGCCGGTCAAAACTCTGAAGAAGGAATCACGACGAAAGAAGCGTGATAAATACTTATAGGCCACGACCAGCGTAGCTTCAGCTATGACTATAAAACAGCTAAAACTTATAAGCGCGCGAGCCCGTTTTTTACGTACGAGTTGGGACGAAAGATTGCGCCTTTTTTGTTGATTGATTTCAGAGGACCAACCGCGAGCCAATCGTTAAGGTTCTCCATATGCACACGACAGTGATGAGCACCACTTTTACCGTGATTTGCCGTACGAAATAAAAAAAAAAAGTGAAACGATGCAAAAAAAAAAAAAAATTCAGTACATTGTAACGTTAATTCCTGCCATCCCAACTAGAGTTCCTGTATAGGCTAAAGTTGCGCGTTCATCCCCGTAGCACCGTCTTTCCTGCATGGCATGTTGATCCAGCTCCTCACGTGACTGAATTCGGCAAATAGCAGCGCCGCGCGTTCGAGGCGCGCGGCGCGCTCAAAAGCAGGGGAACGTTCGGCAGGGCGCGCTCAACGTCTACTTTCCTACACGGCACTTGATCCGGCTTATCACGTGAACGCGCAACTCTGGCTCCAGTAGGGAGCCTATACAGGAACTCCAATCCCAACCAGTGGCGTAGCCAGGAATTTGTTTCGGGGGTGGGGGGGGGGGGGAGGGGGGGGAGGTGGGGCGGGCTGAGGTGGCTGGGATGCATCCATGACTTGGGGTGTGGAGAGGGGGAGGGGTGGTAGAAATTCTGGATTTCGGGGGATGGGGGGATTTCGGGGGTGTAGAGTTCCTCGATATGCTCCCCCGAAGGGGGAGCAGAGTTACGCATTTGTTTTCCCCGTGCCGCCACGCCACTATTCACCGAGATCCATCACGTGAGGAACAAAGCATCCGGCGCCGTGCAAGAAAGCCACCTATACGGTCGCTCCGCCGACGTTGCTCGGGCCCCGGCGCATGTTCCGCTGCTTTCGCTCCTTCCCCTCTTTTTCTGTTTCCCATGCGCGGCGGCGCGCGCGGCTCCGCTATTCGCCAAATTTAGTCACGTGACGAGCAAAGCATCCAGGGCGTGCAGGAAAGCCAGCGCTACGGCCACCCGCCGAGGCTGAATGCGCAACTCTGCTACCGCAGGAACTCTAGGGGTGGGGGGGGGGGGGGGGGGGCGCTGATCCCAATTTTTTAATTGCTTAACGATCTCTAGTTATTTGTATATAAAAGCGGGACGCACAACCAGATAACAATGTGAGGTTTTACGATTCGCGATGCACCTAGATGACGTTTTGAAAAGACAATGTCCCTTTGCAGTGCGAATTGGTTCAATACCCACGTGCCCTGCCCGTTTCGATCTGGATGAGCATCGTACCGGCGTGCGGTTGTGTATCCCTACTGCGTGGTGCACGTTAAAGACCCTTCAGGCTGGCGGTTGTACTACAATGGCTAAATTGCTCATCTACAGCTGAGAGACAAGTCGCCCATTGAGGCAAGCTAACAATTCAGGCTGTATAAATACATACACAAACACAACACAATTTCAGTGGGAATCCCGAAGACAAAGCTCATCGGAGATAGCTAACCACCCTCTTTTTTGTGGGCATGGAGGATAGCGTAATTACCATTCTTCTGACAGACCCCAAGAAAAGCTCACCTTGAATTACTTCTGCATTCAAGGTGGGTTTTAACATTTTAGCATTTCATAATACCCGACAACCTAAAAAAGAAACAAAAACTTGCATGGCGTGGCGAACTGAGGCCATTTTACTATAGCTCCGCACGTTCTCAAAACATTATTAGCGTTCAAATATGCTACAAAAAACGGAGACAGCAAATGACGGCGAAGAATGAAAGGATTCTAATTTTTCGTCAGTGGGGACTTCTAGTCTAACACTACTAACGTAAATTCGGGTGTCCCACAAGGTAATGTCTTGGGCCCTTTTTTATTCCTTATATACATTATTGAGCTTACGAGTTCATTATCATCTAACGCACGCTTATTTGCCGATGATTTCATCTTATACCGAAAACTTAACAACCCAGAGGAACATTTACTACTTCAGCCTGATCTTGTCGCCGTTCATATTTGCTGTCAAAAAGGGTTTATGCCCCTTAAGTAAATGACAAAACTTTACAAAAAAAGCAAAACAAACTATTTCTTTGTTTTCTCATTTGCTCAGTAACGCGCCTATTAGTGTTTCTTCGTCTCACGAATGTCTTGGAGTTCACCTCACCTCTAACCTCTCACGGGTCATCCACAATAACAACGTAATTGCTTGCGCGTCTCGAAGTCTCGGATACATTTAACGTAATATTAAAGCGGCGAATCCCCATCTCCGCAAACTGGCCTGTGAAACCTTCGCCCTAAATTGGAATATGTCTCACCGATCTGGAACTCCCATCAAACTTACCTAACAGAACGCCTATAGACGCTTTACAGCAGCTGTGTATGGGCGCCGCCATAACTGACCTTCAGTTTTTGTTCCCTCTTATTCCGTTCGCTTGACTTCATCATTTCCACAGTAGGACAGGTTATTGCCATTTTAAGTGTTACTGTGTCCGGATCCCCCCAGCATAGGCCGTTGTGGAGACTCGTCAACGCCCGCTTCAGTGGCTCGGCATCTCGGTAAGACAAGAGAAGGGCGGCTATGGCGGCTCAATCTGGCGCGTGTGTAAAGCGTCTATACTTCGTCTCACCCTAGCATGGACTAACCGCGAAGGTTGTGCTAGCGCGAGCGGCCAGCCTTGACTGCCTTGACTAGAGCACTTGCTGCACGAGCGCTCGTGCAGCCGCCGCGGCTTCATTCAAAGCGACTAGCTCGCGCTTTTAGCACGCGCGGCTAACGATAGTCCATACTAAGGTGAGACGAAGTATAGACACTTTTTAAAACCGAGCAACACGCTTCATAACATAGTTATTAGTATAACATAAGCGTTTTTTCATTCATACATCAATGTTATTTCCCGCTTCTTGAAAATTGCCGTAAATTTCTCTTCTATGTATCATCCATAAGCTATACTTCCAGGATGTAAGTGTTTCCTTCCCTGAGCCTCCTACAGATCTTCTCATCGAACCAGCAAAAGCAGAAGTTTCAAGCACCTAACCTGTTCAACTAAAGGCCCGTTCACTCACTTGCGCTTGACTACGACCGACTGAGATAAGACCGGTTTTCGAGGCTTTCGTGACAGCTTAATATTGGCTCCGCAGCAGCGCAGCTGGTCGTAAATCATCACAAGAGGCTTAAAAACCAGTCTTGTCTCAGTCGGTCGTCGTCAAACGTAAGTGCGCGAACGGGCCTTAACGCCTTCAACTCAGCCGTTCCACGAGGCATCCGAGATTGAAACGACCTTCCCAATTCCATAGTAGACGATGACGACTAAACAATTAATTTCTGGGTAATATTAAGTTAAACTCACTTTTCTTGTGATTTTTTTCCTTCTTAGTTTTTTTTTTTTGCTTTTGTGTGCGGGTGACGAGATACAACATTTATGTCCCGGATGTGTGTCGTTCCCAGGTGTTCTTTAACGTTGTAGAAATGTATAGTTTTTAGATGCGGAGCATCTCTTGCTCGGGTCTATGTCCCGCGGCGTCGGCGTTGTAGTCGGCACTCGAACTACGCACGCGCAACTCTCCTCCTTCCCTCTCTCCAACAGCTGCGCGTTACTCTCTCCGCTCTCTCTCTCTACCAGCTGCGTGCACTGCGCGTGCGTTCGCTTCTCCTCACACCGCGCGCGCACGCGCAACTCTCCTCCTCTAGTCTCCTCTCCTTCAAGTGTGAAAAAAAATAAACGGCGAGCGGCGAGCGTTCCAAGTTTCTCTGCCGCGAGCCGCGACGAAGGCTCGCGTAGGGAGTAACGCTAGGGCAGAGCCGTTTATACTGAGAGAGTTTGGCCAATGGGCGGAGCTTGTTGGCCGCTAGAACAAGCGGATTTCGCGATAACACAATATGGCGTTACTTCTTTGTCTTGTTCATTCCTGAGAAATCGCGTAGAGTTCCTATGAGTCAGAGCCACAATATGGCGGACGGAAGTAGTCATCCCCCGGTTGTCAGACTACGCTGCTGGGGTTGTCTGGCTGTCAAAATCTCCTTAAGAAGGCCAAACTCTCTCAGTATAAACGGCTCTGCGCTAGGGCAGTCGGTGGCGCCATCTCTCGACGTCAGCACGCAACTGACTCTTTCTTCGGAACTAACACGATGCTCCGCATCACCCCATGGTTCCCCTCGGGAAGATGGTGTAATTTTTTTTCTTGTTTTGCTTGCTTTGCTTCGGTGATTTTTAAGTGTGTGCTTTGTTCTGGCCTTAAGGGCCACTTAAAGGGGTATTCACACGAGGGAGAAATCCCGGGGATTTCTCCACGGCTCGCGCATCCGCGACGAAAACGTCAGGCTTCGCGATGTGCAAAAGCCTCGCGTTTTCGTCTCGTGACGCACGCGCGCTGGGGAGAAATACTCGGGATTTCTCCCTCGTGTGAATACCCCTTAAGGAACTTTAAGGGCAATTAAATGAAAATGAAACGAATGACGCAGCTCAGAAGCCAATTAGGACAATGAAAAAGTGAAACGCCATGCCCATTGTTCCTGCGCACAACACATGTTCTTATAGGGAGTATTCACTGGACGCCATATTTGTGGGTGCTCTTTAAAGCGCATGCTCAGAGCGAGGCCACATTAATAGGCTGCTAAGACAGGCAATCTTGATGGTGTGGAATGCACGCTGAAAAAGAACTGTGGAAGCTCGCCGTCAGCACGCACTCAGCAGTCGCGCACACAGCTATGGCCGCCAGTGAATACTCCCTATACTTCGTTTCACCTTATGTGCGAGCGAAGGCAAAGCTGGAAGCGCGAGCACGAAAGCTCCGTGCGTTCAGGCTTTGCTCGAGCGTGCGAGCTGGGGAGAAACGCAAAAAGCGCCGGTCTCGCGCTTCTAGCTTTGGCCTCGCTCGCAGATAAGGTGAAACGAAGTATAGTTCAATCGTGTTTTGAACTTCATTGGACTCCGGGATACTTCTGTTTTGAGTCGTTACTTCCGCGAGCGGCAGGAAAGTGAACTCACGGCCTTCCTTTTCAGAGTGCAGTCGAACAGATTCCGTCGTTAGCTGATAACAATGCCCCAGAACGAATCCCGAAGGGAAAAGTGTAAACATAAGAAGCCTTGCGCTTCTTATCAAGTCAGACCACGGTGCAATCAGAGCTAAAGGCGTCTTCTAGGACGCGACTGCGGCCCTCATTCCGCTCTCCACGTCGACCGTTTGAGCTGTATATAAGGTACCTGGAACGCGTCTCCAAACGGTGCGTTTTCCGTGTCCGAAAAACTGGGCTCTCGATTTCCTGTCGCCCGCCGCGACCCTGGTGGTGTTACATGCAGCGGTGGTGGTTGCCCTATTCTGTTGTGGGACGCTCTCTCCAGCTTGAGACAGTCTATTGTTCGAGGCGGGGTTTAAGCCGCACGTCCGGAGGCTTCCTGGCTCGTGACGACGACCATTCCCCGATGTGAAGAACCCAGGGGTCCAGAGGAGGTGGGAGAATTGGTAACGTAACGAACGGTTTAATTACATGGTAGCGATACAGTCGTCAAATCCAAGAGAACAACTCAGCAGCCTCACGCCCCGCCTTATATAGGGGTCCGTTTTCTCCCTCACTCTCCGCCAGGGCAGCAGGTGCGACCGCCAAATGCGTAGCAGAAATGCCCGCGCGTCGTAGCCAGAAATGAGTCATAGCCATGGTTCTCTGCAGTTAGGCCAGGCCTCTCTCCCCTTCCGGAGCGCACGAACCCACACGCACACACACACACGTCCCGTTGACGTCACGGACGCGTTGAGACTCGTTTTGGGCAGGCTTCGACAGGTGGCCGGCAGTCCAGAACACGTCGGGACTCGTTTCGGGACTCGTTTCCGCAGCGTTGAAACTCGGAAAAGGTTGCCGAAGGTTCCATTCTTAACAGCCCCTCCGGGGCCAGGGAAACCTCGAATGGCCGGTGGTACAATCGCTGGCCTGAAGAGGTGGGCTTGGAGTAGGCCTTGAGAAGACGCTGCAAGCACCAAACAAACTCCCAAACCTCTCACAACGGAGGCATCAGCGGAAACGTCCCCCACAACACCACGCCACACCGCAGTCAAACGCCCGGAATCCGCCAGAGACCCGCCAGACTGGATTACGGATTACCAAAAGTTGGTACCATTCCGGGTATCGAGACCCCTGGTCGCCAAAAAAAAAAAAAAAAACTCAGTTTTCCGACGAGGTCACTAAGAACAAAATACAAAAGACAAAAACTCTTCGCAATTTGTGAGGTCGTTTTGGGGTTTTAACGAAGTGCCCCCACTTTGATCCTCATTCCCGTGGATGACGAAAACCTCTGAGATCATCCCTACTGTTTTGGTGATATCAGAAAAATCTGCTCAACCCATCGGTATTGCCGTTAAATTTGCCTTTCCTTTTTCTTACGCTGAAGTCACAGTGATCGATTTTCACGTGATTTCTAGACGTGAAAATGCGGTCCTTATAGCGCCGATAAAACAATCCGCCTCTTTCATGCCCCGTCACATTGGTCCTAGCAATCTCCTGAGCTGTACAGCGAAACCCTGACACACTAGGGTCGCTCTTCTGCTCGACTGTCAAAGACACTCTGTCTACTCGTAGCAGAGGACCAAAGTTACGCGACGCCGGAGCTACGAGAGATCTTTCACTGATCCCGTCTTCCTCCGCCTTTTTCGCCGGCGCGTTGGGACGGCGTACGCTTTCTAGTGCTACGAGGTCAGGCTGTTCTACAACCTGGTTCCTCTCATCCCTGTTTTCTGCCTCCAACTCTGGGAGTGCTTGCTCCCCGTCAGCTGCCTCTGGCTCTAGATCCCTCGTCAACAAAGGGGCGACCTGACGCGATTTGGACCTCGTACATGACTGAACTAGCCCTTCTCCCAGTTGTTGACCCCTTTCGCGCAGCAGGAAATCTGACCGGTTAGAAAACAAATAAGGATACTCCAACGGGACTGTCTGCGAGACAGCCGCCTCTGTCACTAGCTCTCCGAACGGGCCAGTTATCCTTACTGTCGCCATAGGCAGACAGACACTGTGCTTTTCGAGCAGCTGCTTGATCCAAACTACCTTTCCCGTAAAATCGGATGGCGTTACATACGACGGATGGACAACGTCCATCGTCGCTGCACTGTCACGAAGCACCCTGCACGGCTTTTCGTTTACCTGAAGCTCGTGAAGACAGGGACGAAGGAGCTTCAGGTCCTCGTCACTACCGTTCACGCACGAGAACACCACCCGCGGTTTCTTACATCTGGC
This sequence comes from Ixodes persulcatus, assembly GCA_013358835.2. Taxonomy (NCBI): domain Eukaryota; kingdom Metazoa; phylum Arthropoda; class Arachnida; order Ixodida; family Ixodidae; genus Ixodes; species Ixodes persulcatus. The sequence continues at coordinate 120,593 of JABSTQ010009595.1, forward strand.
CGCTGTGTGTCCCGGCTCCTGACAGTTGTAGCACAGGAACGGCTTCCTTGCCTCGAACTGCCCTGTTGGGCTTTTCCGCGCCTCGTCTCCGTTCGAGTGTTCTGCGCTCTTTTCTGGGACCTTTTGTCCTGCTTCGGGCTTCTCGGGCCCGTTTTCTCGCGAGCCGTTACCTTGTCGGAAGGTCTTGCGCTGATCGCTTCGGCCGGATTCGCTTTCCTCTCCGCTCAGCTTTCTACGCGTTGCGTACTCTTCGGCTAGCTCAGCGGCCCTTTCGACAGAGTCGACTCCCACCCTGTCCTGCACCCAGAGCTTGACTGACTGCGGAATGCTACGAAAGAACTGTTCGAGGCACACACACTCGACTACCTTGTCTCGGCTTTCGTACACTTTCTCGCTCTTCAACCATTCTATCAGGTTGGTTTTAAGCCCGTACGCGAATTCCGAGTAGCCCTCGCTGCTCTTTTTGGATGCGTTTCTAAACCTTTGACGGAACGCCTCGGCAGAAAGGCGGTACCGCTTCAAAAGGCTGGACTTCACCTTGTCGTAGTCGTCCGCGTCTCCAGCACTAAGGCGCTCGACAACCTCTGCAGCCTCACAGGGCAACAGAGGCAAAAGCCGTTGCGGCCACGTTTCTGGGGCGAAGCTCAACTTCTCACATGTCCTCTCAAAGTTAACTAAGAATAGGCCCACGTCTTCCCCAACTTTAAATGGCTGCATGAGCTTCTTCATTTGATACGACTCGGTCTCACTTGCTCGTACCGGAGCCCCAACTCTACTGTTCTGCGAGTTTAATCGCTGTTGTTCAATTTCGAGCTCTAGCCTTTTCAGCGCTCGCTCCTGGTCTCGTTCCTCTTTCGCTGCAGCCTGTTCCTGCTCTCGTTCCTCTTTCGCTGCAGCCTGTTCTCGTTCCTCTCTTGCTGCAGCTTCACTCTTAGCGTTCTGAAGCAGTTCCCACGCAATTTTAATTTCCTCTGCTTCCGCGCTCTCTGAAATCGCTTTACTGATCTCAGATTTCTTCATCTTTTGCTCCACCTCCACACCCAATTCTTCACATAAACAGAGTAAATCTGTTCTCAGTAACCTCATCAGATCCATGATCGCTGCTCTTTAGCTTTGGCTTTGCAATAAAACTTGTCGCGAGGTTGTACACAAACCTAGCGCACGAGTCAAACACTAAGGATTCCCAGCAGTTCAAAATTAATTACCCATAATCTGAAGCCTGGCGAACCTCAAAGCAAAGTCCAAACGCTCACCCACAGATGTAGCACGATGTCGCATGGTCCGATCCCAACCGCTGCCAACCAGTTGTTCGAGGCGGGGCTTAGGCCGCACGTCCGGAGGCTTCCTGGCCTTTGACGACGACCATTCCCCGATGTGAAGAACCCAGGGGTCCAGAGGAGGTGGGAGAATTGGTAACGTAACGAACGGTTTAATTACATGGTAGCGATACAGTCGTCAAATCCAAGAGAACAACTCAGCAGCCTCACGCCCCGCCTTATATAGGGGTCCGTTTTCTCCCTCACTCTCCGCCAGGGCAGCAGGTGCGACCGCCAAATGCGTAGCAGAAATGCCCGCCGCGTCGTAGCCAGAAATGAGTCATAGCCATGGTTCTCCGCAGTTAGGCCAGGCCTCTCTCCCCTTCCGGAGCGCACGAACCCACACGCACACACACACACGTCCCGTTGACGTCACGGACGCGTTGAGACTCGTTTTGGGCAGGCTTCGACAGGTGGCCGGCAGTCCAGAACACGTCGGGACTCGTTTCGGGACTCGTTTCCGCAGCGTTGAAACTCGGAAAAGGTTGCCGAAGGTTCCATTCTTAACACTATGGACGCCTCGGCAGTCAAGAGTCGAGAGCCGCGACGAGAGAAACGCTCTCGCGTCCTGTCGTACTTCTCCTCCAGCATCTCCGCAAGGATCGCGACATCCGACAGCATGACGCTCTAGCGTTTGTGACGTTATGTTGTAGCCACCTCAGGACCATTTCTCGATGGATGGGCGGAATGCAGAGAGCAAGTCGTCTGCTTCTTACGCAGGGATGGCGGTGACGTCAGAACGACGCCGAGCTTTGATTGGCTTTGATTGAGAGGATAGTGGGTAGATCTCAATGCTGGATGCCTTGAGGTCTACCCACTATTTGTTTTCAATCAGCCAATAAGAGCTCGGCGTTCTGACATCATCGCAACCCCTGTGCAAGAAGCAGACAAACTTGCGCGCATAGGACGCTAAACACACCAGTCGGAAACGCGTTCTGAGCCCCGTACACTTGCCATATCTGATTCTAGCCTAGCCGGAAGGGAGAAAACGCCGACTTCCTTTATTTGCCAATCGGAAAGAGTGAAAAATGAAAGCGTATCTTCTCAAATATATGCTAAAACGTGAAGATTTGACCCCATAAAAGTTCACATGAAACCCCACTGCATAAAAATACGTAAAAGAAAATACCACGTGAAAAAAAAAATTAATAAGGTATACCCACGAGAAAAAAGAAAAAAAAAGATCTGTCTGTAAAGTGCACAATAATCGAATGCATACATAACGTTCAAACATAGTTTCAATTGAGTGGACGTATTTCATTTGAGTGACCACTCGGTTCACAGATTCGCAGGTGAGCTTTTCCCGCTTATCTTATGTTGTACCGCAGCGAAGGCTAGAAGCGCGAGCTCATAGCGTTGGCAGCTGCCCTTAATGCACGAGAGCTTGTGCCGCCGAGATGTGCCCTAGAGCAAGGAACTCGCTCTTCTAGCCTTCGCTGCGGTACAACAGAAGCTGAAATAGAGTATAGTGCTTATTCAAAGTCTGCTTGACAGTATCGCAATAATCATTGAGACATTATTAAATAAGACAAAAAGCTTACTTGAAATTTTTGTTCGTGTTAAAAAATAATTTGTTTCGCACTGCTTGATGCAACTACACAGTTGCACACAGCCTCTTATATATTCGTTTTTGAGAATAATTTTATTTCATCTAGGCATTAGACAATATTTTTTTGGTATTTGGAATTTATTTATTTGTGCACCCGACTTGTTATGAGTGTCTCATAAAAAAAAAAAAAAAAAAACTCATCGATGCGAAAAAAGAAAAAAAGAACAACATAAATACGTATAAATACCCAGAAAAAGAAACCTATATTTCCTAACTTGTTCTTTTGTCGTTTAGGGATATGTTCAATTTAATTGACTATTATATGGCGTTCTATAATGCAAGAACTTTATTAAATTATAACATTTTTTAATATATTAATTTTTATTACAATTATAACGAAGATATTAGCCAATTTTACAGATGGCTGACCTGAGACACTATATGTAGTACAGCGACGCATACACACCTCGCACACGTCCATGGCGACCGAGATCCCGCCTGTTTTTTTACACTCATTCATCCGTTCCGTTTAAAGTCAGGTTTATGCATTTGCTTTTTGGTATCAGCGCTTGCTCTGTGCTAGTTTGTGGCCGCATGTGACGATGGAGCACACTGGCACACTGGCGACACCTATGGAAGCCATGGAATCCTTCGGAGCTCAGGATTAAAGAATCCTGAGCTCGAAATAATTCTGAGACGTTTTATAAGAGATAATTTTTCATAGATAGCGCGTATATGTGATGTCCCATACACTGCAAAGCCTTCAGTCTAGTCATACGCAGTTCGGAAATGTTTCTAGGGCAACCTGATTGTCAGTGCCAGCGTTCCAATGTGTTCTCTCGTCGCAAGCTGTGACAAGCCGTACTGCGCATGCGTATTACGGCACCCTTAGCTGCTTGGTGAACACGACGCGTTGAACCGGCCCATATGCTAAAACTCTCTATTAAGTATGAAAGGCAAGGACTTTGGTGCATTGCGCTTTTGCGGCTATAAATCAAACCCGCGATCGTACACGCCTTTAAACAGAATCTTAGCCAAAGAAGACTCACCATGAAAATGCGTTCGTAGGTGCTCCCTCGGATGACCATGGGCGTAATCTCGGGCCTCTTGATGATGTCCTTGATGGTGTTCAGGCGACCAGCTTCGTCCTTGACCATCATGCTGGCCTTCATGAAGCTGGTGAAGCCGGTCATGACCACGAGCACGGCCAGCCACCAGAAGGAGACGAGCCAGCGCCCGAACTGGTGCTTCGGTGGCTTTGGAGTCGCTGGACACGAGCCCGATTCACCAAGCTTTGAAACACTTTCTGGACGTTCCGTTTGTTCTTAACTTGTGCTCGAGGAACATTGAAACATGTCGTGGGAGTGAGACCTTTTCATGACTCATTTGGGTCAAAAACATTTCACCGATAAATGTGATTAGTACTTTTCACCATTTATTTAAATTAAATAAGTCTGTGCTGAATTAACAAAAAAGATCTGAGCATAAGTTTAAGGATTATCTACTCAGTGTCATTCAACATTTTTAGACTACACATTTCAGTTTATGTTTGCTTTGAAGGTGACTGTTTTAGGAAAGCAGAGGAGAATCTTTAACATAACTCTTATAGTGTACACATTAATTCAAAACTATAGAAAGCAACTAAAGCATCCTTTGTACCTGATATTCTGGAAAAAGTTTCGGAAATTTCAGAAATGACTCAAAGCTACCGCTTTTAAAAACACCGGAAGAAGTACATTCCATCATGCCCCGGTACTATATATATATACGTCTTTTTTCCATCACCGGCATCGGAGGAAAATTTTGCCATCCGTGTTTGGTTCATTGAGGTGTATGGGCTGTGTTAGATTTTTGTCTAGTTTTGTGTATCCCCTTCTATCTGTCATAAATATTCCATACGTTATGTCTTCATATTCTATTTTTTCTTGTGTTTCCTTGAATTATCCTTTGATTAATTTAACAGGGCGATCGAGTGTCCTAATGCAGTACCTTGTTGTCCTTCGCATTCTTTATCTAAGGTTAATTATTACAAATTTTGTTATCTAAGGTTGTACGAGTCGAAATTAAAACAACAACAAGAGTAGTTTTTAAATTAGCTACTTTCTGGCTGTCTTGTGGGACTTTTTGCCAAGACGTTATAAAATAAATAATAACCTTTAGTGATATTGTCACGAATGAAAATTGATGAGGCGATGATAACTGAAGAAACGAAGCGTTTAATGGGGCGAACTTTTGCCCAAAACAAAAAGGAAACAGAAAAAAACAGCAGAGCGTCGCGGACGTCGATGTCGGCGAAACCGCAGGATCGAGCGCTGGGGCGAGACTGACTTCGGCTTGCCATGCGGAGCGCCTTTTGTAGCCGCGTGGGTTTCCGGAACATTCGGTCTAGAACGTTCGGCGCGTAGAACATTCGGGCCGCGAACAAGCAAGAGGATTCCAGAATTTACCAGAAAAATAAATTCCAATATTAAAGAAAAGACGCGTCACTTCCAGGAGTCGAACCCTGTCTTTTCGCGTGGGAGGCAGGCACAATACCCGTTAGGCCACGCGCGCGCTGTCTACTCGCCTAGCTGCACGTGCGGCAATATCCTCTTTGAGAATTGGAAATAATATTGAGAAAAGTTTAGCGGCGATTACAAACGAAGGCCGAAAAGAAGCAAACACAAAACACGACAGGTGGTTATCGTGTCTTTAGCGTCTGCATTTTTTTAGTAATCGTTTTCAGCACTGTTTTATTAAAAAAAAAAAAAAAAAAAAAAACTTGGAGGTCATTTAAGCTTCGCCTTTAAGAGTGGAACGCGATAGCGAAACGTATAAATAAATAAACTCTCGCTCGTTCCCAAGTCGTGCAAGCGTGCCTTGCGTGGCGTCCACTTCCGGCCGCCGAGGCGTACGGACGTGTTTATCATGATGCTCGATGGAGCGGTGAAAACGGCCGCGTCAGAATGTGGTACGTCTGTTTCTGCAACCCCCACACAATTAACAAATCATGCTGCCCTCGCTGCGTACTGGATACGTAGTTATCAACACTGTATTTTTTTACTGCGACGTTAAAGGTCGTCCTTATCGAATTCAAGAATTCCGCCAAGAACTGCAACGTCTGGAGGTGATGAGAGACCTGATGTCCTCCGCCGGTCCACCCGAAATTAACCACGTGGGGATGCTGCAGATGCACTCGCCGGCGGCGAAGCAAAGGTTAGTGCCCAAAGGAACTGACCATTAAGGGGGGGGGGGGGGGGGAGTGCCTCGTCATCGACCTAGCGAATGCGGCGGTGAAGCTCCAGCTTCAGTGGGTCCCGTACGACGTGCCTAACGGCCAGGTGAAGAGGGAGTTGGAGCGCTACGGCAAGGTGTCCGAGGTGACCAGGGACCTTTTTAGAGAAAAGGGGCTTGTGGTTGTCGAGTCCAACGCCCGCAGTGTACGCCTTACCCTCAAGGAAGGGTACACTGGAGACAGCCTCCCCTCCCCCCCCCCCCCTCCCCCCGAGATGCACCTGAAAGAATGTAAGGTCCTAGTCGTGGTGCCCGGCCGCGCTCCCCTCTGCCTTCAGTGCCGTCGCACAAGACGCATTCGTCGGGACTGCCACCGCTATGGCCACGACGCAGTAGACTGCGTGAAGACCTACGCTTCGATGGCCTGCGACCGCAGGGCGGATGACCAATCCGACTAGGTCATGAAACATACCGAGGCGGAGGAAGCCTTGGGTGAACAACCGCAAGACGTCCTGGCACTGACGGAGCAGAGTAGGACGCCGGCCCCAAGGACGACATCAACCCTGTCGCGGCGGCCCGTTTGCACAATCCTGAAGCGGCAACGCAGGGGCGGGACTCGATCCGCGACGGAGTCAAAGAGCGCCCGCCCGATGAACAAGCACTTTCCGAGGGCGGACTGTCTGCAGCGACGAGCGTCCCTGTACCGACGGAGTGAATAGCGACACGGCAGCCGCGGGTGCAGACGAATCCGCCATAGACTTCACTCAGAATGTCAAGCGGCCAAGCGAGCTAGGGGCAGCGACACCGGAACATGTGAAACGACTACCAACAATTTGCCTGTGCCGGGATCAAAAATGTTTCGTGTCGCGGTGAAGCCGCCTGTCCCTCCCGACGACCGTCGTCGGAAGTAGTCCCAGTGAGTGTACGGCCTACCAGGCTTCACGCGTCTCCAGTCTTTTTTTTCTAGCGTTTTTTTTCTTTTGTGCGCGTGGCTTTCTGCCTTGTTGTCCGTCTAGCCTCCCTTTTAATCGTTCATGATCATTGATAGGTCGCTACGTACTAGGTGAACTGCTTGTTTATCGAGAAGGATACCTTGACATAGTCGCGGTTCAGGAAACGAAAATGAAAAGCGAGGCCCAGACGGAAAGCATGGTACGAGCTTTTGAAGCGGGGAATGACGTGTGCGTCAGCCACGCTATGGGGACGTCGGGGGTTTCGTTAATTTTTAAAGAAGTCTATGGCGACCATAGAGCAAGTAAATAGCTGTAACTTGGGCCGCTTTGTGTTGTGTGATTTTTGCGTAATTTGCATTTACGCCCCCGCAAAGTCGGACGAAGGGGTTACTTTTTTCGAGCACAGTGGACAGTATGTGCAAACGGACCGCCTCGTTATTTTGTTAGGGAACTTTAACTGTGTGTGTTCAGCGCAGAGCAGAGCGAATAACGCGTGGTATAATGACGTGAGTACAGATTTTATTGAGTAATATGGTCAAACGTCGGGACTTAGAAGACGTTGCACACAACGCTTCAAGAGCACGCATTTCCAGGACGTCAGTCATGCGCGTTTGGATCGAGCGTACATACGTATCACTCGAGCTTGTACGAGTGTGCAAGCTCGAGTGAAATCTCGATGTCGAACAGTATGGGGGGGGGGGGGGGGGCTATGGTAAGTACGTACGCGGTGTAAGCGGCTATCGCCCACGAAAAGGGCGATAGGGGCGGAAAAGAAATATGCTAGTACAAATGACATCAGCGAAATATTATATCAAGGTGTTCGGTCACGCGATAAAAATATAATCGAACGCGATTACGTCGACAATTAGAAAGACCTTTTCAGTTATCGCGCGCCCAAAAAGAATTCAGAAACTCATGTGGTTGTGACGTCATGACCCTATCGACCAATCAGGATTTTTGTGGCACGCCACCGACGCCGGCTTTTCTGCGACTCAAGCTCCCTAGTGCTAGCGCGTTAAAATTGTTTAGTTTTGATTACACGGCTTAAGAAATATTTGCAGACCCTGGTGTGGTATATGTTACCTCAACATTTCCGGCCCGTTCACGACATAGATCCTTTATACTACGCTTAGGTCTGACGAACAATTTAAAGGAGTTCTCCGGCGTTTTCTTCATAGTCCTTGATTTGCCTACAACATTTGCTGTAGACACCGACAAATATTGATGAAATAGTAACTGATATATTTGGTCAAGATATTTTGTTTTTGCGAAGTTCCTGAAGTTACAATATTGGTCCTCACCGTGTTTTTCAAAGTGAAAGTATCTAGTGGCGACAATAAAAAAGCAACGTCAGGGGAAGGCAGGGGTTCACTCTTTGGACTCTACACTTTGTTCCCAACTGATTGCAAGCATTTTCACGGTGTGAAATGAATGCTTTGGAAACTCGCTCCAGCCCCTGCGCAGCAACACAAAACAAATGCTCGGCATAGTCCATTTTTAGACTGCCCGCTCAACCTGCAAGCCTGCCTTCCACTGACGTTACGGCACTGAAAAGCGCGGGTACATTTGAATGTTGGTTTTGGCATCATTTGCACTTGCCGATTTCACCATAACGGCTCCGAATTTTGCGGTCATAAATAGCATATCGGAAAGGGTAAAAACCTGTGATTTCAAAAAACATAGTTGGGGTAGCTCAAAAAATCGCCGGAGTACCCCTTTAACCGAGCGTAGAGATAAGCCAGTCAGAAAAGCAAGAACTTATCAGTAGTGTTTACCATAGCTGATGTTTCTTATTTGTTTTTATGCCTACCTTCAAAAAACATGTTGCCGAACAGTTCGAAAAGGGAGTTGGTAAATCTGTCGAGCGTTCTTGGTTTTCCCATGGAAGGCAGGAGCTTCAAAAACGTCAAAAGAACCAGCGATGTCAGCAGTGCGGCCCAGACCTAAGAGGAAGTTGCGATTACTTTGCACGCCATGTGAAAGGGCGCTAAATAAAAAAACAACAACATAATAAAGTACACCTGAAAAATAAAAAGAGAGCGCACTTGGTTTATTATAAGTTTTAAACATATTTATCAGCTCAATTACTGCAATAGTAAAATGAGCTGTGAATATTTGATTCACACGATGACAAACTGACGTTTGCTGGCCTTTGACGTTAAAAAAGTGGGGTCATTCAATATCAAGTGAGCCTTGACACGAGAGAACTACAAGGTAATCCAACATATTAATGCAGAAGAGCTGCGTGGCATAGAAAAAATAACGCTAATTCAGTGATGAAATCATTCGCACATCCTGTCCCAATAACTAAATCTCCACATGCAGTCAAAACTTTGCATGGAGAACGGATGGAAAAATCGAAGTTGATTTTGAAGCGAGGTCTTTTTGTTATTTTCTTTGCGCATTCATGCGCGGACTATGGTTTAGGCTCATTTAATGAGAACACATAGGTTTAAGATTGTTAATAGACCGATCTCACCGGTTTCACCACCAAGTTTGGTTACGCCACCGTGCGACAACCTTGTCGGAGCTATACGCGTGCAGATCCCGATACCGCACGAGCCGCCTCGGGCACTGGCGCCTGTCTCCTGTGAACTAAAGTTCTTGCAGCTTCAAGCATGCGCCCAATGCTTAGTTAGATCCGTCTATTAACCAGCGGTGGCATTTTGAGCTCATATTTTATTCATTCGCCTAAAGGCTGGTTCACACAGCACAGTTTCCTTTCGTTTTCTTACATTACGCATAAGTCACCGAAACATCCGAGGCTCGTTTGTCGCGTGCCAGACTATCTCCATGAACTGGTAGCCACGCATAACATAAAGCAAGGGTGGACAGACTGAGGCTCGCGAGCCGCATACGGCTCTCGCGGGTCCAAGTATGGCTCGCGGCTCCCTCCCGGTAAGCGTGCCTCCCTTCCCCTCCGGTGTTACCAAAACGAAAATAGTTCTAGAATTAAAAATATAAAGCTCACAGTCTTGACAGTCATGTACTACACTACGAACTGCCGTTTGGCACATAGATGTGTTCAGTGACATTTTTCTTTTATTGTTTTATAAAGAAATTCGAACCGTATATGCATAACCGGTGGCAGGGACAGTGGCTGGCTAGCAAACCATGCATTCATCGTATAGAGAAACTATGCAATGAAGGAATGAATGCATGCCATGAATGTAGAGACTTTCAAACATCCCTAAAATAGGGGGTATAAAAAAAAGAGGTCCACACTTTTTGGGAACAAGCTGCCAGTCGATAGGGTCGTGAGGAAATTAAAAAAAACACAAATCAGCAATATATGAACCTAAAATTAACTAATTAATTTTTATTAAGTTAAAATGAACACATGGTTAATTTAGAAAGTTGCCGAGCGTTATCAAGAAACGTATAATTCAGAGAATTTTAAGATGACTTTAAGCAAAAGTGAAGCGCAGGAGTGCGTTAAAGTTACCACTCGCGACACAGGTGCAAGGCCGCGGTAATGCAAAACTCGATTGATAAAAAAGGTGACTTACGTATCTGACGACGTTTGAATTTATCAAACAACTACATTTTAAAGTATATTTTTTAAATTATCATTGCAACCGTTTCACTCTAATTAGTTTGCATTTGCGATCATGCTGACCCCGGAATGATTGCCTATTCCTTAAATTTATTCGAAGCTTTTTTTAAGCGTTACCGGACCATGAACAAATTTTATTCTGGAGTATATAACACGATCATCTTCAAATAATTTACCTGGAACGTTATATATATATATATATATATATATATATATATATATGAATATGTAATAAACAGAAGGGACCCAAACCCTCAGCCTTGAGGCACTCTCGATGTTACAGATAATTATGTAAAAATCACGTCATTAAAACATACATATTGGCTTCTATTGGACAGAATGCTATCCAGCTTACAAACAGGTCATATTTAACAATAGTAGAAAGTTTTCCAGATAGTTTTAGGGCGAGATACTCACAGAATGTAAGGGCGCAAGTGAGCTGGTGTATACTGAACATTTTCAAGCGGCCCGAGACTGAGGAAATACGAAAGTTGACACAAAGAGAAGAGAAGGAGGTTGTCTCAAACACAGCTAAAATTTTATTGCGGAGAGAACCCTTTATATAAGAGTAGAACAAACTGAAAGAAAGGAAAAGCCCCTTCCACACTCATTACTTTCGATTCACATCAAGCAAAGAAACGACATAGCGACATCAGATCCTCCAAAATGGGGCCCCTTAGAAGACTGTAACATAGGTAACAACAGTTGGCGTCGCGACCGCTCGCGCCATCTTTTCTCCCGTGCCAAACGCCGCCCTATTGTTTGAAGACCGGTGGCTTCGCTGCATTTCCATACGAGTTATGCCTTTTTCATCTTTTTCCTCAGGCAAGTTCGCTCTTTGCAAATTTTATAAAAAAAATGCACCACCTGTGGGCAATGCTGCACAAAACCGTAGTGGGATAGGTTAAGAAACCGACTTTTGCGGTCAATTTAAAGAGCCTCGCCGCTATTTAAAATACTCTGTATATGCAGGCTAACATATAAAAAGAAAAAAAGCTCGAGGCACACCTAAGCATTTCTTATGAGTTGTGAATGCGAAAGCATGCAAGCCGCTCGTCCGCTCCCTTTGTCGTCTGCTACGTACTAGCGCGCGCGCGCTTCGGGATCTCGGAGGCCATGGCGCAGCGGCCAATGGGAGCCCCGTCGACGCGCGCGAGCCATTGGAACCGAAGGCGAAATCGCGGAAACTAGGAGCCGTTTCCGCGCTTCAAACTGATGACGTCAGCTCGCTCCATGAGACAGTTAATGCTCTCGCAAAAGAAAAAGCTAATTGTAAGACCCCAACGACATCAGACATAGCATCTTTAAATTCAACGCTCTCGGTGATGCCCGCGATAAGTGCGCATCAACGAGGAAAACACAAACTTAGAAACTAGAGAAGTACCTGTCGATCCAGTGCAGCCACGTACTGGAAGACGTCCGTTTTGAATTGACGCCTCGTTCCGCCGCAGGGTGTCAGTCGGATGAAGTAGTAGAGTGGCAGGGGCATTGCAACTTCGTAGCGACGAAGAGTCGGCAAAATGGGGCCGATGCCGATATCGCATTCCTGCATGTTTCGGCAGAAGTGCGTAAGAGAAATAAACACGGCTAGTTGCAGATACCGCATTAAATGGGTCTTGTATAACCATAAGCAAAACAAAAAAAAAAAAATTACTGCATGGTATTACTTTTTTTAAAAAGATTAACCTTGTCATTTCCCTTCCAGATACTATATTCGAAATCCGTAGAAGTAATACATACATTTGAAAAGTCTACGAAACGAGTTCCCTGAATTATATAGTACATGGCAACGATTTTAAAATGATATCTAATACACGCTAACGGTTTGGTAACGTGCGTGCTAAACTACGGCGGCGTGAACACGCCTTCGACTGGCGTGTTAAGCGTCCTATCCCGCCCATGCATTAAGGGGGTCCCGAGGTGGGAACAATGACAATGACGTCATGGAGACGAAGTCTCATATGCTGTCGGATGTCGCGGTACTCTTGATAAATGTTAAAATTCCCCCCTCCCCTTTCCCCCGACCAAAAAAAAAAAAAAAGAGCGAACGCGAGTGTTTTTGTTGTTGCGTAGAACCACCAGGATCGCGGTCGGCGACAACACTCCGCTTCTATGACGTCATCAGGTGAAAATCGAAAGACCACTTTTTAGGACGCAGTAAATCCACCAGTCAGAGACCCAGAGATGCCTTCCAGGCACCATAGTGTAAACAAACTGGTATGTAAAAGAACCACTCACCAATATACGAAGTGATAATGGGATTGTCCAGTTAGTTTCATTTCAAGGCGCACAAGCTTATCTGAGTTTTAGGTGCCGTAAGATTTTGCTGTCGGGTACAACACGAGCGGTGTGTATTTTATTTTCATTCAGACCTTCTTGTAGTTGATAAAATGCAGATCTTTTAGAAATATATATGCTCTTCATTCTTGCCGTTGATTTTCACTTTTTCTCAGTCCCGTGTTTTTCGTAAACCGCTTTTGACAAACCGGACCTATATACGCACGTTGCGCGCAATCATTCCAAGCTGCCCTCCCCAGGAGCCATTTGGAAAGGTCCCAGCGTAGACGTTGTCGGTAGGTACGTAGATCTCGTAGCTGGAACAAAACATTTAATTCTAAACTTTTAAATTCAAATCACATGTTTGCTGGGGTACTCGGAGAAATTGAACGTAGAATCGTAAATATCCTCATGTAGGTTGCATAACGAACTAAATGCTTATATATAATATACAAATGTTTGTCTGCTATTTTATGCCCCAGATTTTGTGATCTGATATGGGGTTCACGACTCACGCTAGAGCTATTAGAAATATCGCGTTTTAGGAAAACAAATAACGAAACAATGCAATTACGATTTCTCGAAGTTAATTAGCGAGATAACTAAGCTGAGCATCCTAACCCTCCTCTTTAGTAGACAGTGCAAATTCTCGAAATCTAAACTATACTCTTGTAACTTTAACTGAGCATATTAAGATTATGAGCTTGTAATATAGGGTTCTTCAAAACTCCAAGACCGAAGTGTATGACTCTAGACGCAGGAGAACATACGAAAAAAAGCAAGAGAGAACACTAGACGACTGCTGAGTCCCCCCTGAAGTGCACTAGTTGAAAAAAATTATATATGAGTACACTTCTACATCAGCTCCCAGTACTCGCTGTGTGTCTTCGTGTGATGTTCTTTCAAGTATGTTGCGCTGTGTCTGCCATAATTCATGTCTACCAACTCGCCCAATCAGCAAACATTTTAATAAAATTCCGCTACTCGAACAATGAACAACCAGCCACATTCATTATTCCTTAGCCACAATCTCGTCTTGCGCGCCCATGAAATGATCACGTGGTGTGTCCGAAATCTGGAATGAATGTCGAAGCGTTTCGTTCCGATACGGAAGACCGGCAGAGCTTGGCTGCCGTGGACAGTGTTTTATACACGTAGGTTCTTGCAACACCCTCCTGAGAGACCCCCAGGTTGAATCCGAGTCCATCCCCTATTGTTAAAATTTTCCACACGAAAGGTCCTCCCAGACATTTATTACCCCCCCCCCCCCCCCACCGGCCCCAGACGATCAGAGATAAACCCTGCACACGGGGGGGAAGGGGGGGGGGGGGGGTCCCGGTAAAAGAGCTCGCGCCCACGGGCTGTGAAAAAAAAAGTTAAACAGCGTGAACAAGAAATAAACTTAGATTATTCACACAAGCATAGCTTCGTGTAAAAAAAAGTAATAAATAAAAAAACTCGAATGTTCAATTGGCTAAATCTAAAGTGACTTTAGCTAAATCTAGCGCTTCGGGCTCGTGTCTCGTGTAGCGGCACCGGAGCAACATGGAAAGGTAGCCGTTGTCTCTTCTTTCCGAGCAAGTAGGGTCCGCAGCGGGCTTGGTGTCGATTCTTAGTATCTGGTAGAGTCACGTCTAGCGGTCACAATGATAGCTATTCGACGAGGTAGATCTTGGAATAGGCGGGCTGCAAGGTCCGGAGCGTGCAACCACTCGAACTCTGCCTCGACCACTGCCCGCAAGTCGTTCGTCGAATCCCTCTGCAGAGGTCGGCGGAAGAGTTTTTTTATATATATATATATATATATATATATATATATATATAAACCACACGGACATTTTGAATTATGTTCATGTCGGATCCTTTTGGTGGTTACTCGAGCGTCGTCATTTTTTATCCAACAGTTTGGTCTCGAACCGTTCGTTTGTCTCGAACCATCCACCACGCACGGTCCGAGACCACGCACGGTCCGAGACCACGCACGGTCCGAGATCACGCACGGTCCGAGACCACGCACGGTCCGAGACCGCGCACGGTCCGAGACCACGCATGGTCCGAGACCACGCATGGTCCGAGACCACGCACGGCCCTAGACCACGCACGGTCCGAGACCAAACCGGCCTTCAAAGGACACCAGCGGACGCAGTCCATAATTTACATAGCTCTCACGATGCTCTGGTCGCTACTGGCGACGCTGTGGAAATTGGCCGTCTTGAAAATGTGAAAAATTATTAAAATTATTGCGTCAGCGCCTGCTGCCCAAGCTGAACATCCCCTCTACCATAGCAGTTTCCTGAATTTATTTATTTATTTATTTAAACACCCTCGGGACCCAAGCGCATTACAGAGGGGGTGGGCATACAATATTGGTTCGGTAAAAAATTCTAACAAACAAGGCAGCTTGGTTATAAAAATTACTGCAGCATAATTTTAGCAAAAGTGAGTAGTTAGTGACTTTCTATATTAAACAATTGATGGTATAGTTACAAATGATGTGGGAAGGTAATTCCATTCAGATGACGTTCTGGGGATGAAAGAGCCGATGTAAGCTGAGTTTCACAATGAGGTATGCCAACTATGATCGATGCGGGGAGAAATAAGGGCTAATAAATAGTTTGTTTCTCAGAGAAGCGCTGGAATGATAAATATTATGAAGGAGGCATAAACGAGGTATTTGATGGTGTGATGATAGAAGAGGACGGCGTGGTTTTCATAAATAAAACACTTTCGGTGTGATGATGGTGACAGATTATGAAACGTGCAGCGCGATTTTGCACTTTTGGAACAACTGACACCTTGCGCTAATTGTGGCGTGCTTCTCATGCACCTAAAGGCACGTGATGGTTTCTCAGTTGTGGGGTTCTAGCCCGTTTCCCCAGTCCACTGATGAGCGTGACACAGCAACGCGTAGCTCTAGGCGAAAAGGGTTTATCCCTCTCACATTCTGCGGGGGGTTTCGGGGTCGGGAAAGGTCATCGAAGAAGCCTGGGAGGAGTGCGCCGTCCCTGTGTCTGCATGCCGATCGTTTCAGTGGTGCTAATCCACACCGCATCCCGGGGACATTTGGAAAACATTTTACATACAATATTGATAAATTTGTCTATAATCCTACCTTCAATGAAGAAAAAAATACACTCAGGTTACGCGGCATTTTCTGCTTACCGTTACTGCACATGTAGCAATATATTAAAAAAAAAAACGTGATGGAAGCTGTCGCTCTTACTTCAATTTCATGGAGGCCATTAGCATGTAAAAGACGTATCCTCCGAGACCCGTTGCGACATTTTCACCATTTGGACCTTTGTGGTATCCGATGAGAGGCCGCATCTTTAAAAAAAGAAAGAAAGGAAGACAGCAAAAACGACATTAAAGTTGCTCACCACCGAAGGACATCAGTTTTGAAAACAAACTCAAATGCACTGGCATTTTGTTTTTAATCTTAACAATGGTAGTCAGGTCAAATCCCTATTCAACAAAATGAAAACTACAAAAGAGATCAACAGAGGAAAAATTAGTTAATAAAGAAAACTACAGTCTAAGTGAGATAATGTTTCGTCGAATGTTTTTAAGTGCGTTAACGAGCTTACGTCAGGACAGAGCTTTGTTTTACTGTTTTACTACAGTTTAGAGAGCAGAGATGACTTGTTTATCAATAACATCCCGTCTTGGATTTAAACAGGTCGTAAACATATTTCGCTTTATTTTGATTGTGGTTTATTTTATTTTATATAAAATCAAATAAAGCAGATTTTATCTTTGAATTGGCCTTAATGATTACAAAAACATTATTAAAAAAAATGAAATTTTTCATTTAATGCCCTTTTAAACTTGCCACGTTTTTTTTTTTTCGATGCGGGGAATGACTGAAAACAATTTAAAAAACGAAATTCACTGTAAGTTTCATTATGCCGTGAAGTACGCGTTAACTTCAAACCTATGTCTTTTATGTAAACGACGCCATGCGCTTTGTTGGAACGGAAGCAGCCAGATTTTTTAGTCTGAGAGAAAACACTTTACATGCTGTAATACTGTACATACCAAAAATCAAAGCATAAAGCATTTTTTAGGTTCAAGTATATAAAAGAAAAGTTTGTGTAAACCGCTTCCAACCATTTTTTTACCTTTTGTTATGAAAGCACAGGTAGTTGTCAATGTGGCCATTATCCAGTGATTCAACGTCAAATTGTCAAACGAGACAAAACGTCCAGTGGGTCGAAATGTTCAATATTGGACATTTCGTCTCGGTGGACATGGTATTTTGACCTGGACATTTCGTCTCGTTGGACATTTCGTCTCGTTGGACATTTCGACTCGTTAGACATTCTGACCCGATTGGACATTTCGACTCGGTGGTCGTTTTGACCAGATGGACATTTTGACCCCTTGAACATCTTGTATCGTTGACCCAGACTCTGACACAGCATGGTGCTGAGACGGACGTCTTTAGATATTTAGAATACTTACACGCGCCCGGGGTTTTCGTTAAAATGGCAGTAATGTCACCACTTCCAAAAGTCAGACTAATTTTTGTTTTGGGTGGAAGAAGAGATTTTCTATTCGCCAAACAAAGATCTAATATACGTTGCGGACGCTGAATGCCCGTTAAAATTCAAGCAGCGGTTGAAAGTAAATGCCGAATTTCAGATTAATTCTCTGGTTAAAAGGTTGTGGGTGATTGCATTTTCAATGAACAAATGGGACCCATTCCCGGTAACGGGCGCTTTTCATCTTCATGTATACGCGTGCTCTGTTGGCCACCATTTGAGCACTGAACATTTCCGAGCATTGCCTAAAATGAATCAGATTACGCAACGTTGTGAAAGCTTAGGTTTCTTGCTCCAGCCGCTGGAGTTATATTCTGGCGGGGCTCACCGCGATATGAAGCTTATTTCGCTGCTTAAAACAGGGTTTCCTGTTTTTAAGACCCTGCGAATTAGGTGATACCTAAGGCGATGTTATTAAAAGTGATAAACAACGGCAGCCAATGCAATAATACCTTTTGTAATTAGGATAAAGGGATCGAAGCAAAGATGAAATAGCGCTAACTAAAACTTTGAATAAGCTAGTTGGTTTATAACACAAAGGACTGAAAAGCGCAAAAATACAAGAATGAAATTGAAAAACGGCCGTGTTCTACCTATTGTACAATAATTTGTCATCACCTTATTTTAGTCGTCCATCCCGAATCTTTCTCCCGGACGGGGCGAGCACATGCAGTGTGTACGAAGAAACTTGGCATTTATTAGGTTCGGCTCCTCATATATTGTTCGCTGCCGTCCTTGCTTCCCTCCCTCGATAAAGCGGACAGATGACTGCACGCTCGTAAGAATTAAAGTCACTGCTGGTGCAGTCAGAAGGCCTGGTTCAGGTCTATAAGTTATAAATTATATTATTTTATCCAGTAATACTGGTAAAGATAAGAGAAGGGAGTGGGGCAAGGAATCTGGTTTTGATAGGGAACAACCCCAAGCACAGTTCAGTGCGGTCCTATTCTGGGTCAACAAGGAAAAACAAAAACAAAAAAACAGGTGTATAAAATTCTTGCCCCTGAAGCTTGCGCTTATTTTTTTTTCCCCTTCGATGACCGCCTATATTTGGGGTTTCTCGGTTTTCACCGATTCAGAAAAGCACCTGGGAGGTAATTTTCGGTGTTTATCGGTACATGCCGAAAACACGGAACTATACTGTAAGGTAAAACTACTGGATGATTCAAAGAACTGCCGGGCTCTTTAAATCGACCGCAAAA
The DNA here is from genome assembly GCA_013358835.2 of Ixodes persulcatus. Classification (NCBI taxonomy): domain Eukaryota; kingdom Metazoa; phylum Arthropoda; class Arachnida; order Ixodida; family Ixodidae; genus Ixodes; species Ixodes persulcatus. The sequence goes on from JABSTQ010009595.1 coordinate 139,203, forward strand.
TTCGGTTTCTTAAAGGGAAGATGGGGCACTTCTGCATTTGAGAAAAAACGCTTGAATTGCGTTCATTTTGCCGTTAGAATAACAGATATCACAATTATATTTCCATGCGACGCGCCCGAGTGCCATAAGAGCAATTTCAAAATAGGGCTGAAGCCCCGCCTCCCTAGCCTTGGGCAGCCAAAAGATCCGTCGATGACGTCACGTACAGCGACTTTCTTTCGCGTTTTCTCGCATTTAACAATACTTGCGCAGCAAATGGTTTGAGTATTCGGGTTCACGGGGTAAAAATACACTAGAATTCACTTCTAACTCATTTTTTTCAAGAAGCTCCCCAGCTTCCCTTTAAGCTATCGTGCTACGATTTTGTGCAGCGTTGCCCACAGATGGTGAATTTTTTTGTTTTTGTAAAATTTGCAAAGAGCGAACTTACCTGAGGAAAAAGTAAAGAAAGAAAAACGCTTAGCTCCTATGGAAACGCAGCGAAGCTACCGGTCTTCAAACAATACGGCGCCGTTTCGCACGGGAGACAAGTGATGGCGCAAGCGGTCGCGACGCCAACTGCCGCCTACGAACGAACGTACGGCGCCGAGAGCCGGCGTCTTTAGCAGACGATCGTTTCGACTCAAAAGCGGCGCGCGTTTCGCAGGCGGCGACAGTCGCAGGAACAAAAACAGGCGCGGTAACAACAAGGAACTGCAAAGCAGACGACATCAGTACCCCAAAAAAGACAGTCAAGATATCCCGACAAACCATTTTTTAATGGATTATCTGTCCATTCAATATGTTTTTATTAGTAAGGGTGATAAAATAAGGCATTGGCAACTGATATCAGAAAAGCTCGCACCTTTTTGAGTCGAAATGATCGTCTGCTAAAGACGCCGGCTCTCGGCGACGTATGCTCGTTCGTTGGCGGCAGTTGGCATCGCGACCGTTTGCGCAATCTCTTGTCTCCCGTGCGAAGCAGCGCCGTATTGTTTGAAGACCGGTGGCTTCGCTGCGTTTCCATAGGAGCTAAGCCTTTTTCTTTCTTTACTTCTTCCTCAGGTAAGTTCGCTCTTTGCAAATTTCACAAAACAAATGCACCATCTGTGGGCAACGCTGCACAAAGTCGTAGCGCGATAGGTTAAGAAACCGAATTTTGCGGTCTATTTAAAGAGCCTAGCCGCTCCTTGAATACCCAGTAGATTATGCAAGATTAACGTATAACTCGGCTTGTCTTTTTTAGTCTGTCTTTGTAGGTGTCTGCGTTTTTCCCTGCCGGTTTGTGTGCATGTGCATGCATGTACGTGCACGCGAGCATACTTCGAATTACAGTATCATCTCTTTAGCCACCCGCCCGAAAAATTTCAGTCGTCACATCGAAACGCATGCTCATGCGCGGGGGAGTGAACTTCTTTATCGCGCACATGCGTTAGTTGCGGGACGAGCCACTCACTGGATTGTTCTGCTAACGTACAATGCCTCGCTAGAGGAAGGAACGGACTAAAAGGGAGAGGGATGAACACAAGCGACGCCGGAGGAGAGAAAGCGATGTTTGGCTAGCGGAAAGATAGCTTATAAGAGACAATGCTATCGAATGTCGACGCGGTATGCAGCGAAGCGCTGTAGCAACACATACGTTTTTTTTTTATTTCTTTCTTGTTTTTTTCGTTATGTTCTACTTTGATAAGACACCACGTGACTAGAAAACAAAGTGCAGGGTTTGCGCGCTCTAATTTGCCCTGAAATGCACTGAATTTTGCTCACATGTTCAGCAATACCTATACATTTTTGCTTAATGATATTATGTTTTTAATAAAAAATATATATCCACAGAAACAATCAGGTTTAAACAAAGAGGAAATAAAAATATATTTATGAAATTATGTTTGCGGAAAAGGTTTTATTTAAATCTTAAATCTAAGACCAATTAGATTAAACTCACGATATAAATTATATAAATTCTTATTTTCGACCATCGTTTTTGAGGTGGGCGAAGACAAGATGACGGAGCCTGCTGCATCACCAACGGCCAGCGTTAGCGACACACTTACTGTTTCGGAATGCAGGAGGAGGTATCCACACAGAACCGTAGCATCAAATACTGTAGGAGGGGGATGTTTAAGGGTTGGAGCTGACTTTATAACGATCGCAGCCTCTGTTCCAGCACGTCGTGGAAGCCAGAGCTGCCGCGAGTGCAGCTATTCTTGACGCGATGGCCATACGGCTTCTGGAGCGTTCTAACAAGAACCTTGAGACTTTAGATGTTTTTATATTTTTTTTTGTTTGTTACTGGTTTAGGTATTTAATTTCATTGTTTCTGCTCTTTCGCTGTTGAAAACAACACCTGTATGTTTCAAAAATCACTTTTAGTCTCTTTCTGCGCTGAGTGGTGTATGCGTCAGCAAGAGACGCTTAGGCAACATTCTACGACAAGCAGCGAACGTCCTGGTTGGAGAGTATGTCCGCCTCACCTCGGCGCGCGGTTCGAGGTTAAGCCGGGATCCCACTTGTAAAGGTGTATACGACACTACAACAAATATTTAGGGCGTATTCAGCTTTTAGACGTCGCCCAGAGACATATCAAGCTTGATCGCGCCGTTATTGTCTATCGTAATATCCTAGAGATAAGCCACCCTGTTTTTGACACGATTTGCCTTAAAAAAAAACACCAAAAAATAGCCTATTAGTAATTGCAGGGCCCTGGCCAATAGTGACTTCGGCAAAAATGGCGTAACTTAGCCAAGGTGGGATATAAGCGAACACTTCGAAGGACACTCGTCTTTGGTTCATCTCCTTCCTGTAATCACAAGTTTCGCAGGTCACAGAATCTAAAACTAGCATTTTTTTTTCAGTATCTTTTTGATCACACATCGAACGTTAGCCCACTCCTTATTTTCGCCTGATTTGCTTTCGGTTTTAGGTGGGCTATTTTGCGGGATATTACTGTAGGTGTCCTGATCTTTTTCGGAAAATGTACATTCATTAAAATGCGCTTCTGACTTTGCAGTGTCCCTATAATCTGTTGTCCATTGGTAATAAGAAAGGAAAACCTCGGCGTCATGCCTTCAAGGTAAACATTAATGGCACAAGTTTGTTATGGTGAATTCGGGTGGTCTCCTTTCTTCTCTGACCTTGACTCAAAAGAGTGCCCACTCCTCGCCGCCAGAGCTACTCAAAATCCTTTCTATAGGGGCTATTCACTGGACGCCATATTTGTGGGTGTTGTTTAGAGCGCATGCTCAGAACGAGCTCACATTAATAGGTTGCTAAGACCGGCAATCTTGATGGTGTTGAATGCACGTTACAAAAGAACTGTGGAAGCTCGCTATCCAGCACGCGCTCAGCAGTCGCGCAAACAGCTATGGCCGCCAGTGAATACTCCTTATACTTCGTTTCACCTTATGTTGTACCGCAGCGAAGGCAAGAAGCGCGAGCTCATAGCGTTGGCAGCTGCTCTTAAGTCACGATAGCTTGTGCCGCTGGGATGTGCCCCAGAGCAAGGAGCTCGCGCTTGTAGCCTTTCCTGTGGTACATCATAAGGTGAAACAGAGTATAGCCGATCACAACTGCTGGGCTTAGAGCGCTCTGACATTATCGGACTAGTCGCCTCTTGACATTTGTAATGTATACATTTTTTATAGCGTACGATGGACAATTGAGAAAAATTTACGCCCGCAACGTTATGAAATAACGGCTGTAACGGACTGTTCTTCATATCGGCGAGCAAAAAAAAAAAAAAGAAATTGCAGCATGCGAGTTCATTTTTGTAGAACAGAGCGAAAGCAATGTTTGCAAATGGTTGTCAACTCTTCGTGTTTTCAATAGTAAACGCGCTGCGATAGCGGTCACACGTACGGCAGAAATGGCAAATATCAAGTGATTCATAAACCACATTTTTGTCATGGCGGAATATCGTGCAATCATCACCCACAAGACATAGCACGCATCGCCATGTGACACAAATCACATTGCACTATAGTCGGCTCTTACTTTATTTTACAACACAAACCTTTGAACGCACAATTTTACCAAACCTGAAAATTTCTTGAAGGGTTTAGAAGACCCGGTAAAACAGCGGCGAGCTCTACGAGCCGTTTCTTCATCGGTTAGGTTTAGCGGGTTCACCGCCGTGAGATGAACAATCTTGTAAAAGCGCTGGGAATAGCTCCCACGTCGAGTTTTCCTTTCACGGATCACAAGCGAATATCGTCCCGTCCGTTGTAATCCTCGCACCGTCGAACGCACGAGCACTTTGTAGAACCAGATATCCATCGCCGTCATCCCAGACCCCGCAGACCACTCTCGGCCATCGTCAGCCCAAACTACGTGATCCCCGTCCAAGTACGTACCACCTGTCGCCTGCGCCGCTCCCCACTCCTACGGCTAGAGAGGTAGTGCTAGGGAGCGCTCTGAAAAGGAAGGCGCCCTCGGAAAGAACCAGCCGATCAGGCCACCGCATTCCCTTTCCACCCCCCCCCCCCCCCCCTCCTCCCGCCCCCCGATCTCGCGCGCTCTGGAAAGAGAGCTGGAGAGCGCGCGGAAGGAAGCACGCGGCTTTGACATCACGCCTCTGTGGTGGCGCTGTAGTAGCCACGGGGCATGCGCAAAAGCTTCACCTCACGCGAATCTGGTTTCTGCGCTCGCGCGGTGCCCCCACCTGATGCGGGCAAACGCGGGCTCTTTTTTGGAAACAGTGGGTCGGTCTATACAAGCAACGAGTGCATTTGTCTGATTGGGGTGGGGGATGTTCCAAAGGGCTAAGAAATGCCTGACAAGCCACCAGCCCCCCTCTCCCATTCATCATGAGTCATCATAGACAAATTTAGAATTGCATCATCAATATGCTGCGTAGTTGATATCAGATATCGAAAGGAACACAAAACAAAATGTTGTAGAGGAGAAACGTCCACATCAGCGTATTAAAAAAAAACGAAAAAAAAAACGGTCATCTTTATATTGACAGGAAAACGCCATCGTGGGTTTTTCAAGCTCATACTGACTGACTGTCTTCAAATAAAATGGTATCAGGTGTTTCGACCTGGAACATCGCGGTTTGGTTTTTCTTTGTGCGGTTAGTGTTTATTCATGCGGTAGGTTTCTTCATGCGGTAGTTAGTGCTCATTTGTTTCCTTGGTGTACTTTTTGTATAAAACGAAAGAAGGCATTAGGCCCAGGGTTATTTATGAATTGTGAAATAAACGGCACAACTGATTTGTTGAACGCACGTAACTATGTGAAAGCTTTAGAATGTTCGTCGTTCAGGGTGTAATTCAGAAGTCGTTTATTATATGCTTGTTTCGTGGACTTATTTGCACCAAACGAGAATTTTGGCGGTTGGATTTTACCACTCAAGGGGAAAAAAGTTCTAAATGGCATACCTCATTTCCACAAGCGCGGACAAAGTTGTTGATTGTTGTATTCATGATGCGACACTCTGAAAAAAACAAGAGAGTATGTAGCTCGTGACGTGGACAGTGAGTTTCTGTGGAAGCTTATCCAGTGGTTGGCAGTTATTAATTATCTACAATATGTCACATCCGAATGTCGCCATACGATTGCTCATTTTGAGCTCCCTTGTTAGTGCCACAGCAAAATTTACAACTAACTGATTGAAAAGGCTTTATGTTTAAAAAAATCACTCACAAAACAAACAATTGCCACTATTATCTTGCACCCGTTCTCCTGCACGTGGTGATGCACAAAGTGCGTTCGGTATTTAAATATAGCTTGAAAAATACAACACAAACTGGCTCTTTAATTTGGACTTGCTAGTTTTTAATGCATTAACGTCAAGAGTTTGGTAGCTCATTGCTTGCGTGCAAAGAACAAAAGCAATACTTTGGCTACACGCGCAGCCTCACAAACACATTGGTGGGCTTTCTCATTCATGATAAACTTAAAATAAAGAGTCGACTGAAGTGTTTAAAGACACGGACAGTCTATTATGCGACACCTGGATCATGTAGAAAACAAGAAGGTGCCGTCCACTTGAGTTTCATTATTGTCTCTATTGTCGCGAGAAGCGCTAGGAAGCCGAGCACTGTATCATAAGAAGAGGTCTGAAGTTTTAGGAACTGGAGATGCAGTACGTTCTTTGCCTGTTGTCGCACTTCTTTGAAAGCCTCGCTCTTTTCTTCAATGCATGCTTACACGCGGCAGTGTTTCATCACAGTAGACTGCAAGTTTACTCCTGTGCCTAATTTTCGACGTTTCCTTTTTTCTTGCTACGAAGTTTATAAAAATTGAGTAGTCCCACATTTCATTCAACTGATTACTCTTTCATGTCTCTCACTTCTACAGGACTTCACGACTGCACATCACCGACTGCTTGAAGGACGTACAGCATCCAGAGCACTGCGTGATCCACATCGCTCCGGTGCACGCATCGTTGTTTGGGCGTGTCATTTACATTATCATCTAAATTTGAATGCTGCTCATACTTTGATTGCACTGTCTATTTAGACACAGCGCGTACTTGGAAATAACTTGTGGTTTTGAACTTCGTGAAGGGCTACCTCGGAAAACTATGCAAAAGACACAAAGTCGAACAAATCTAAAAGGATGGTTACCGACTGAAACTGCGACGTTCCTTCAATCTACGCTGTGTATTTCTGTATTATGCATATTAAATTGTAGTGACGACGTACACACCTGTGGCCCGAGAACACGACGACGAGAACAGAACACCAGAAGCGGGCTCGCGCTGAAGATCGCGGCTGCAGGCGACGGTCATCGATGGGACGGATCGTGGATTAGAAGTTTTCTCATTATGCCATTACACTATAGTGGCAGCGGGTACTGCAGCTGCGAAACAAGCTGGAGCAGCGATAAGCACATAGCACCGAAGGCCGTCGTCGAGCCCATAAATACACTGATCGCGCACTAGGATGTCACTGTTGTCTCGAGCCACTTCAGTGCACGCCTCTAAAGACGGGCCCATCGGGTCGTACGCGAGCATGTACTGTTCCCCCGTACGGTGTGCCCGCGCTCATAGTTGTGCTGCAGCAACCTCTCGTTGAGCAGGAGATCAGCTGCCCTTTGACATGGCCACAGACAGGCCGGCGAATGATGAACGGTCATCTATCACACGTAGAGGGTTGTACACCAAGAAGGTATTCGGTGCTTGAATATCTCGAAGTTACCGATGAGACACGACTCAAATAGTTGCAGCAAGATACTTCCTAACGTTCCGGTTCTTCTGACTGGTCTAGTTTATTTTCTTCCAGTTTAGCCACCTATTCATCGCTTCAACGTTTCAATACTGTAGGGCTTTTCTTTTTTTGATAAGTTTGTGTTTTGAAATGTTGGGGAGCACCAAGAGCATGGATCCTTCCTAAATGTCTTCTTTTTTTAAATCAAAAACGTACGCGATAAACGAAAACGCGAAGACGAAAATTAGACAAGGGTGTATGTAATCAAAGCTTTTGTACGGCATGTTGTATTTATCAGTAGCGTTTAACCTGGGCGCTATCGGAAGTGCGGCACAAGAAACAGGAACTAGCGTTAGCATGGTTAGCGATTAGGAAACATTGGTGATTGTATCTATAGCTTCCAAATTGTTCATCGTGGCTTTTATATTTTTTTGGCTGATTGATTTTCATTCTATTCATCCATTAGTTCATGCGTAAAAAGAATATTAAGGTTAAAAGACGAAAGGTCAAAAGACTGCGCTAGATTATGAACGTTTGTTTGGAAGAATAGGAGCGATCGTTCATTTGCCCAAGTTCGTAACCACACAGTTACGGTTGTTGTGACAGTGATGTCTGTTCCGGAGCGGCTTTTCTTTTTTACTTCAAGGACTTTTTTTAAGTGTAGATGATACTATCCTAGCATGTTGCTTTTTAACTGAATGTTCGAGCGTAATTGTGGTCTTTTAAACAAGAACAAACAAATCTTTATGTTTTCGTCCGAACGCGCAATAGCCTTATTGATCTGATGTCCCCCTGTACTGTAGCCGTATTTATTATTGCTTTTTGTTTCAGTGCTGGTGAGCGTTAAAACCGTATTCGAAAAGCAGAGTTGCATTAATTCTCTAGATCATCGCGTAATAATTTCGAGTTTCGACGCATCTGCATAGGGAACTTTTCCATTTTCAACATAGCCCAAGCGGTTTGGTTTTCGAGATTATAGGCATTTTTACAATGTGCCCCTCTGTGTAAAATTTTAATTATAATTTCCCAAGAGACGAATTTTCGAAAATTTTGAATTTCAACCTTAGCACTGAGAACTCCCACATGTGCTGGTCTTGGACCCCGGGTCAAAGAAAGGTTTACTAGGATACGGTTATGCCCGTTTCAAGCTGGTGAAGAGAGTTATTGATTGTCTTCCGTGTAGTCCCGATAGGTGCGGGAGTAGTTTCTCGTTACAGGTGAAAAAGCTTGTTTCTGCGGGCTTCCCTAAAGTCGTGGTCGCACTGCCAATACATCATACAAAATACAGTCGGCAGACATTGTCTCCTGCGTGTTTCTTCCGTTCTAGCTTTCATTATGACAGGAAAAACCGGAACCTGCACGTTTCCTGTGCAATTACTGTTTCAGGTAGCACAGTTTTTCGAGGCAAAACTTTGGTCTTTGCCTAATAAGTCGGAGCCTTACAAAGCCCCCAAAAAGGTCAATGTACAGCCAAATCCTGAACTCCTTTGGCCAGAGTCTGTGTATCTTGGCACTAATTTGAGAAACAAGTGCTGAAGCCCTAAATGCCGAAGCCCTAAGGGCCGAAGCCCTAATTTGACAAACTAGAGCCAAACTACCAGCAGCTTCAGTGCTGGTAGTTTGGCTCTTATCTGGCACATTTGGCCCTAAGTCGTCAAGCAAGTTCCAGAGTTAGATTTCACTTTTTGTTGATCGGTTTTGATACGGTAATTCTGGGTCTGCATTGCCTAAGTTGCCGAACAAGCGTCCGGTTTGCGCTTCACTGCTGGTTCTTCGGTTCATACTTGGCATCTTTGGCTCAAGTCTGTCACTTAGGCAATTATGTGGCGAGCCAGAGAAAATCCGTAGAAACGCCAATGAAAAGTACTCGAACACTAACTAGCGCTTTGGAGCAAAACCCTATTTGGTCCAGGTTAGGCCCCTAGGCTTGCCAAACTTGTGACAAGTTAGGCGTTTCTCTTGCGTGCTATATCTGAGGTCGTATTCTTGATTCCACTGCCCTCTCGCAAGGTGTATATAAGGCAGACTACGAGGCGTGTTACCATTAGAGACAGGTGTGCTAACAGCAGAGCTAAATCTGCTTTTTCAGGGCCCCTCACGATTCACTGCGGTATACGTGTGGGTGCTCGTCGTCTTTCATTGCTCTTAGAAGTTCGGGACGTCATTAAAACGAAGGTGCGAGACAAATTAAGGGGTATTTTTTTATTTACATTTTTTAAACTGATGCGTGTGAGCGCAGCGTCAGTGGCTATCAGGGGTGAGGGGGTTGAATTTAATAGAAAGTATTCCGCTCGTGTGACTCTCACTTTGCTGTGTATGTGCAGGGAGCCTGTGGTGAACCATCTCGGTTTGATGCTCGGTTTTTTACACTTCCAAAAATATTTCTGGTTTTGAGCGGAAATAAAAATTAATTCTCAGTCAGTGTTATGTGTGTGCATCGATCCCATCGATCCTGGTTGTGCGTCTTAAAAATCAGGCAGCATTCAACCTCCCATCAGTTGGTAAAGGTTAGTCATTCGAGGACATTCCAACCCAGCACACCTTTATGCTTTACACCTCAGCTTCGGAGACGATTGGATGCTCCAACACCAGTGTCAGCTGCTTGCCAAAGGGGTTCTTTGGTGCTTGAGCGTGATGCGCTAAACGTCTTGATGAGAGTGCAAACTTGATATTTGAAGAGCTACGTGTTTAGGATAAATAGAGTGTTGGAGGTGGTACAGATACATTTTACAACGCTTCGAGTCGTGGGTGAAGTCGCTTATTTCTAAGTTAAGCGCTGGTTTAGAAAATGAGGTGTTTAATACCTTCGTTATTTTCAAGCAGACATTTATTTTTTTTAACCGAAAGCACGTTGCGGTGAGCGTTGTCTTCGTTAATTGGAAGTTGTCATAACCTCGCAATGCGTTTCGTTCGCGAAATGGTATTCATCGTAGCTCATGTAAACTACATGAGCTGTGTTTGAGACGTTCTCCTTCTCTTCCTCGTCGTCGTCTGTTTACCTCAGTCTCGGGTTATTCACTAAAATGTTTAGCTCATGTGATTTACATTAATACCTTTTTCACATCGTTCGCGCTTACCCTTCCTTAGTGCTGCTTAAAATAACGGAAGAAACAATTTCCATCGAAAGAAGTGAATTTTTATATTATGCCGGTACACGTTTGTTTATATTTTTGCTTTTGCACTTGTTACCACAAGCTCAAAATATGCTTGTATCACTTTGGATTCGCTAATATGCTAAAGAAAATCTGTCTGAAGATTGAAATAAAACTCGTAATTTTTGCGCGCACCCAATGAGACACGTTTTTTCCTTAGGGGACGCTACTTTTTTTCTTGTATTACTACTGAAACACAAATTGCGTTGGAACTGCAAGTTGAAACCGAATTCAACGGGCCTTTTTAGAAGACGGCAAGTTACAAACACGTTTTGTACAAGGGTAATTCAAGGTGGACCGGGAGTTCCCTTCCTAAGAGAGAAATTAATAATCCGACAAGCACAAAACCATGTCAGGTTTCCAAAATATTTCTTATGCACGTCCAGGCACCACTTCCATTGTTTTGGCGGATTTTTTATTCCTTTGGCCTAAATAATCTGGGCTGCATAACTGCAGTGGGACGAGCGTACTCGTGTGGTTCATTTGTCATCAACTCGTCTGTCGCAACACAGTTGACCATTTGTTTTATCTTGCTCGTGACATCGTTTGTTTCCTATACTGTGCTTTCAATCTTCTCAAAACTTCAGCTGGTAGAACTTTTTCGGTCACTAGAAGTTTTATTTATGCGCCACTGGTTCAAGGCTACAGACACCTTGCACGCCGTCATGGCAGCTGGAACTGCTTTGCTTCGTTTCGACTTCAGACGCCACCTACGTACGAACTGATGCGGCCAATGAGACAGCGTCAAAAGCGCGCCATCCTCATGTACGTCATGTTTCTGCATATATCATCGCTGAGCCAATCATAAACAGAAAAGCCTCAGTGACCTGCGCTTTTGACGCTGCTTGTTTGGACCCATTACTTCGTAGTGTCGGCTACATCTGTACTAAAACGAAGTATAGGCATGCATGCGTCAGGTGCGCCATTCCGGACACGGAATATTCAAGAAGAATAACGTTAACGCCATCCACAAGTTTCCTAATATTACACTTGCTCAGCAATTTTTTTAAAATATAATAACTCCTGGTCGACCTTGAATGACCTCTATGAACGCATAAAATGACTGCAAATAATAGCTACTTAAAGACGGAAAGTGCTCCAGTACCTTACCTGTTCGATGCAAAGACTAAACTGCAACAACTGCTCCGTTCCGTTCCGTTTTCTCCCATCAACAGAAAGGTCGATGATGGGCGTTTTTTTTTATTATTGTTTTTTTCGGCGTAGAAAGGAGCTTCTGACGTCGATAGAGTGACTGTCCAATCAGAATACGCGCAATTTTTTGTTTTATTCTTGTAGGTGTGCATTGAGACAATGCGCACCGGAATCATTTCACATCACGAGAAGGAACACTTACTGATGGAGTACGATATTGACGCAGTAAAATTTCCGGAATTGATTCTTGATCCTCTGCGTAACAGTTTTGCACTGGGTGCCAATCGGCAGCCTATCAACATTTACTTGACGTCTCCCCGTGATAATAACAATCATTTCGCGATAGCAATCTTCCTTTTGCGGGGGTGGAGCGTGTCTGTATTTTTTTTTTTTCAATTCTTGATGGAGTGTGTAGTACAGTGTTCTTCAAACTTAACACCGCCATTCGATTTCTCGAACAAAAATTTAATGCCGACTACTCAAAAATAATAAATTCACTCGAAGAATCCTGCATGTCTTCCCAAAGCTTGATAAGTGTTCGATCAGTGACAATACAATCACTTAGTTCGACCGGTTGCTTCAAGAATAGCAGAAAAAGGCGCCAATAATAGACCAAATTGTGACGTCGCTAGGTTTGGGAAGCACTGTATGTTTTACCTGGTTCCACGCACAAACCTCAAATTACGTCTTTTTTTTTTTAATGAGATATCTTTTCGGCGAAACATACTTGCTTCCGTGTTAAAGTGCGGCTATAATCCTTTAAAAGGTAAGCGATGCGGCGATTGAAACTTTAGCCATCAATATCAGGAATGAAAACTTAGGCTGACGCTTTGAAATGGGATCACGACAATGTTCTATACTTCGTTTCACCTTCGGTCCGAGCACGGCCGATGTTATCAGCCGAAGGGCCAATCAAACAGCGAAGAGGCGCAACGTCATGGCGTGCTCTCTGCGCTTGACAGGACTAGCCGGCGGAGGAGCACGCAGAGAGAAACGGCGAATACCGGCTGGTCCTATCAACTGCAGAGAGCACGGCATGACGTTGTGCCTCTTCGCTGTTTGATTGGCCCTTCGGCTCATCACATCGGCCGCGCTCGGACCGAAGCTGAAACGAAGTATAGTCGCAGTCGCTCGCACAGTGGCGTCTTTCGACTCCAGACGTCTTTTGGCCTCGAGCCAAAAGACGTCTGGAGTCGAAATCTTCACGTTTTGTTTATTTCAATCGCGGAATTTTTCAAATGGGGGTGACATGTAAAAAAGAACAAGGAAAGCACGAAAAAATAAAAAAATGAAATAAAGACGTTTACCATACTTTGTAATGCGAAATTGAAGCGCAGCTCTTGAGGTATTTTGCTTTTGAGATATATCGTGGTAAGAAAGGGTAGGCAAGAAAGCAGGAAGGGGGTACGAGGGGGTCCTGTTTGAGGTCGGTGAGAGGCCCTGTTTGGAGGCCACGGTTACACCGACGGCTACGGCGACGCCGCCGCATGGTGCCCCGACTGGTGCCCCACGCGAGCAAGCACGTGCAGCTTGCGCGTGAACATAGCTTTGGCAAGCTTGCAATTGCACGGGCTTGTCCACACGAGCAGAAACATGGCGGCGACCAGTCGCCTTGCTTGCAATCGTCTATACACCTTTTCCACAAGGGCGCAGCCATCTTGAATGTCGTCAGTTTTGGTATGCGGTAAAACATCGGTTTGTTCTCTCCACGCCGCTGGAAGGTGCTTACGAAATATCCGTGATTGTCACACATTTTTGTTTTGCCTCCCCTATATTTTCTCACATATTCCAGGTTGAAATGTTTTATTACCTTTTCGTCCCGCATACCAGATACGGAAACCGCGTGACTTAGAACGACAGGAAACAGAAAACGTATACCGTTAACGCCTTAATTTTCGCGAGGACCTAATTTTCGCGAATTTCGCGAATCGCCTACAATTCGCGAAAAATACGTCCCGCGAACAATTCGGACAATATGTGAATGCCACGGAAGCTACACTCGATTCGCGAAAATTAGAACCCGCGAATAATTTCTCATTTTCAACTTTGGCCCGATTCGCGAAAATTTGAGCCCGCGAAAATTAAGTCGTTTACAGTATATGAAGAAAGTGGCGCCGTCGGGTCTCCCCGCTAAATGTACCGGGGAAACTGAATTTGTGTATAGGTCACGTGACATAGTCATGTGAAATAAATTTTCTGGCTAAATTTAGCGGCGAAACTGAATTGGTGTTGAGGTCACGTGACGTAATGTTTTTCGCTAAATCTAGCGGGGAATTTAATTTGTGTAGAGGTCGCGTGACATGAATTTTCACACTAAATTTATTGTGGAATTTAATTGCTATTGAGGTCTCGTGAAGTAAATTTTCCCGCTAAATCTAGCAGAGAAACTGAATTTGTTCATAGATGACGTTACACCAAGTCATGTGACGTCATTTTCCCCGCTAAATTTAGTGGGGAAACTGAATTGGTCTTGAGGTCACGTGACGTCAGTTTTCCCGCTAAATTTGGCGGAGAAACTGAATTTATTTATAGGTGACGTGACCCCAAGTCATGGGACGTCATTTTCCCCGTTACACTTAGTGGGAAAATCGAATTAGTGTTCAGGTCACGTGACATCAATTTTACCGCTAAATTTAGTGGGGAAACTGAATTGGTCTTGAGGTCACGTGACGTCAGTTTTCCCGCTAAATTTGGCGGAGAAACTGAATTTATTTATAGGTGACGTGACCCCAAGTCATGGGACGTCATTTTCCCCGTTACACTTAGTGGGAAAATCGAATTAGTGTTCAGGTCACGTGACATCAATTTTACCGCTAAATTTAGCTGAAAATTAAATTGCTGTTGCGGTCACGTGACGTCAATTTCCCCGCTAAATTTAGTGGGGAAACTGAATTGGTCTTGAGGTCACGTGACGTCAGTTTTCCCGCTAAATTTGGCGGACAAACTGAATTTATTTATAGGTGACGTGACCCCAAGTCAGGGGACGTCATTTTCCCCGTTACACTTAGTGGGAAAATCGAATTAGTGTTCAGGTCACGTGACATCAATTTTACCGCTAAATTTAGCTGAAAATTAAATTGCTGTTGCGGTCACGTGAAGTCATTTCCCCGCTAAATTTAGTGGGGAAACTGAATTGGTCTTGAGGTCACGTGACGTCAGTTTTCCCGCTAATTTGGCGGAGAAACTGAATTTATTTTTAGGTGACGTGACCCCAAGTCATGGGACGTCATTTTCCCCCTTACACTTAGTGGGAAAATCGAATTAGTGTTCAGGTCACGTGACATCAATTTTACCGCTAAATTTAGCTGAAAATTAAATTGCTGTTGCGGTCACGTGACGTCATTTTCCCCGCTAAATTTAGTGGGGAAACTGAATTGGTCTTGAGGTCACGTGACGTCAGTTTTCCCGCTAAATTTGGCGGAGAAACTGAATTTATTTAGAGGTGACGTGACCCCAAGTCATGGGACGTCATTTTCCCCGTTACACTTAGTGGGAAAATCGAATTAGTGTTCAGGTCACGTGACATCAATTTTACCACTAAATTTAGCTGAAAATTAAATTGCTGTTGCGGTCACGTGACGTCATTTTCCCCGCTAAATTTAGTGGGGAAACTGAATTGGTCTTGAGGTCACGTGACGTCAGTTTTCCCGCTAAATTTGGTGGAGAAACTGAATTTATTTATAGGTGACGTGACGCCAAGTGATGGGACGTCATTTTCCCCGTTACACTTAGTTGGAAAATCGAATTAGTGTTCAGGTCACGTGACATCAATTTTACCGCTAAATTTAGCTGAAAATTAAATTGCTGTTGCGGTCACGTGACGTCAATTTCCCCACTAAATCTACCGGAGAAACTGAATTTGTTCATAGGTGACGTGACACCGAGTCATGTGGCGCAATTTTCCCCGCTAAATTTAGCTGGGAAACTGAATTGTTGTTGAGGTCACGTGAGGTCAATTTTCCCGCTAAATTTAGCGGGGAATCGAATTGGTGTAAAGGTCACGTGACGTGGTTACGCCGGCATCGCGAAACCCGAAACGGGCGCCTAAGAGCTGCGCTCTAAAAAGCGACATGGGAAAGCAACATGAAATGTAGTCGTCACTGGCACGACATCATGAGCATCACGTTACCGCGTCATGTGACGTGATACAACATGGGTCTGCGTGTGTCGGCCACGGTGTACGACTATATAGGTGTGAAAACTTCGCGCGCAGCCAGATTAAGCGCTTTCATCGCCTTGGTTGCAAACGGCGCGACCAGATGACTCTTCGATGATCGTCTGGGACGACTTTTTCGGAGGTCGATAAAAGCAGTGACGTCCGTGACCTCACTGCCGGAAGCGCGAAAACAGGCAAAAATATATAATTTTTTTTTTTACGTTTTGCGGAGAGTTTTTTGCGGGTTGTTTGTGTCCAGTGTTGGGGCGGGGGGAGGCGGCGATTGCGGTGTGTTATTTTTGCAGTGCCATGCGCTAAAGAAATGAGGCCAGATTCACTAAACGATCTTACGCCAAAAATGTACGTATGACAACAGCTCCGGAATCGTCTTTCTACGATCAAATCAACATGACCGACAACGTTGCTCAGTTACTTGGTCGCGACGACCAACGGACATTTATTTTCTACGTGCTCTTCTCGCGGGTCCCGATTTCAAGCAGCAAGAAAAAAGAAGGAAGTACTCGAAACCGGCCACGACGAACACGAACGCTGGATCCACAAACACTCGGGAAAAGCTACAACGGCAACGATGACACCAACCGAGCGAGCTCGGCAGAATTTAGGCCTAGCCGGCGCTCCGACTAGGCGCAGCGTTGCTCCGACGGTCCTTGGCCAAGACTGTCTGCCCACGACCGGCTGGCTTGCTGAATGGAATACGCGCCCGCGCAACCCGTGGACCCTTCCCGTATTATAGTTTGATCGCTGACCTCAACTTAAGGTTAAGAGGTCAATCTCTTCCCCTTGTCATCTCCTTGTTTTCCGAGGCAGCGGTGACGAACGCTGTCGTCGAAAAGGGACTCTCATCGATTCTATCTCCTTGTTTTCTGCGATATGAATCTCAAATAAACGCCGTATGGATTACCTTCGCAACACGGTATTACGTACACTTTGTTATTAGTATGTCATTTTTATTCTGACACGACTGTACGTCATTGTCGAGCTATAACTGTTTGTGGGACCTACACAATGCCGGTCCTACCTTTCTTTGACGAGTGTCACGTCAGTATCGAGTAATAATCGTAAAAGATCGCTCCCGAAGCACTTCGATCAAATGCGCGCCTCCACTCCGAGTGTGCACAGGTATTTGCGTGGTTCTTGTTGACACTCTCGTAATTAAAAGTTTTAACGTCGGCTCGCTCCTGCATTTCCGATGCCGCGAAAAACGCCGCGGCGATACGTTTCCATCTACGTCGCTTTGCAAACGACTGGCACGGGCTGGGAGGAACGAGCTGGGAGCACACTCCGGAGGAGTGCGCGAAGTGAAAGGGTGAAGTCACCGCGGTGGTTGGGGCGGAAGGGACAGGAGACGGGGGGAGGGGGGGGATTGAAGGATGAAGATGGTGAAGATGCCAGGGTAACGAAACGGGTACTACAAATAGCTCTATTTTGACGAAACCCGGGCATGACGTCACTGACGTCAAACTACTACTCTGCTTTTTTTGCTCTGCCCCGTATCGACCTCCGAAAAAAGGCGTTCCTGATCGTCTAGTCAGAGCCGCGTATTGGGAGAGTTTGGCCATACATTGGTTTGAATAGGCGAGCATCTCGGGGCCAACCACAGGCCGCGAAACAGCCCCTAGTGGTGATCATGAGCTCTAAAAATGCGATTCGACTAATTTAAGCCCTTTTAGAGTCGCTCGAGTAAAAAGGTATAACTCTTGGTGACTGAAAACTTGGCGCATGTGAGGTTTTCGTCACGTCCATATTCAACGGTAGAATGAACGAACTTGCGCTCCAAACCAGGGCCGACTCGCTAGAAACAGCGTCTCAGCACAGACTGGAAAAAAGAAAGCGCTGCCAAAGCCAGCGTACGAGCTGAGAGGGACTCAAGCCGCGTCTCGAGACGCTCGTGCGCTCCAGCCCTTCTACTGTTTTCTTTCAGCCAGTCTCAGCTGAGACGCTAGCTGTTCTAGTAAGACGGCCCAGAGCAAACTGTCACCGAGACGTTGAGATTGAACGCTTCTATTTCACGCTTTAAATGTCGTTTTTGGTCTGCTGATTGGTCGCGCTGTGTCGCCCTTTTACTTTACGCTCTAACCGCTGGGGCCGTATTCGGCGCTGGCGGCGGTCTTTGCTCCTCCCATTGGCCAAACTCTCCCAATATACGCAGAGCCGTATATGTAGAGAGTTTGGCCATTCGTTGGGAAGTATAGGAGACCAATGAGGAGGCGCCATTGGCCGAAAGCGGGCTGGGCGTGTTCCAGTGCGTCTTCAGAAATTCGAATGTGACCAACCAGAAGCCGGAAATAATACCCTGGCGGTGATCGCGAGAAACAAACCTGATAACTGCATCGGAGTGACTCTCGGTGACTGCAAATATGATACACGTGATGTTTCAATCACGCTCATCCAAAATGATGGTGGAAGAGTGCGACTAGCGGAACGATCGACATAATCCTTACGCCAAGCGCCGAGGGCCGGGAATCTGCCGTCCGAGCGGTCACACTCTGTCCGAGCAAAACAGAGTTAAGCGGCGCATTCGTTTCTTACATCTTTCTGCATGATCATAATCAAAACAACACATGCACCCTATTTTCAACCACGAAGAGTTACTACACTTCGCTGTTACGCGCTTATTAAAACCATATACGAACATAAACCTTTGATCAGAACTGTTTCTCGCTACCACCGCTAGGGGATTCATTTCGGTTTCTGGTTGGTCAAGAGAGCATGCCAAGCCCTCTTTCCGAGTCTGGCGCACGCCCTGGCTCTGCCCGCGCCTCCCATTGACCAAACTCTCTATATACACGGCTCTGAATATACGGCTCTGCGTCTAGTGGTTTCTAGATCAGAGCTGACGCTCGGTGAAAGAAAGCACTGCAAAGGCTGGGGCGCGCGAGCGTCTTGAGACGCGGCAAGAGTCCCGCTCAGCTCGTGCGCTGGCTTTGGCAGTGCTTTCTTTCCATCAATCTCAGCAAAGACGCTGTTTCTAACAGCTTGGCCCTGTTCCTCTTGGCGCCGAGGAACATGGCGCCGCCAGAGCCGTTTATTGAGAGAGTTTGGCCATACATTGGTTTGAATAGGCGAGCATCTCGGGGCCAACCACAGGCCGCGAAACAGCCCCTAGCGGTGGTCGTGTGCTCTAAATTTGTGCCACGACTATACTGACTATACTTCGTTTCACCTTATGTGCGAGCGAAGGCAAAACTGGAAGCGCGAGCACGGAAGCTCCGTGCGTTCAGGCTTTGCTCGAGCGCGCGAGCTGGGGAGAAATGCAAAAGGCGCTGGTCTCGCGCTTCTAGCTTTGGCTTCGCTCGCAGATAAAGTGAAACGAAGTATAATTTGAGCCGTGC
The DNA here is from genome assembly GCA_013358835.2 of Ixodes persulcatus. Taxonomy (NCBI): domain Eukaryota; kingdom Metazoa; phylum Arthropoda; class Arachnida; order Ixodida; family Ixodidae; genus Ixodes; species Ixodes persulcatus. The sequence continues at coordinate 158,149 of JABSTQ010009595.1, forward strand.
CGAGCGGAACTCCGCGTCTCAAGACGCTCGCGCACCCCACCCTTTGCACTGCTTTCTTTCAGCCAGTCTCAGGACGCTGTTCTAGCAGTGCAGACAAAGGCATGGGCACGAGCGCGTAGCTTTGGAAAGTGCCTCCTATGCACGAGGTCTCGTACAAACAAAAGCGTTTCGCTAAGCTAGGCTCACGCGCCTGTGCCTTTGTCTTCACTGCAGACATTTGTGAGATGGAGTAGAGGTCTCCTGATTGGTCGACGCTGTGTCACAAATTTAGTTTACGCTCTAAGCGTGGGGGGAATATTCGGCGCTGGCGGCGGCCTTTGCTCCGCCTATTGTCCAAACTCTCCTAATATACATGGTATTCATAGGTAAACAATAACAAACATGGCCGAACTTCCGGCGGGCAGCCGTCTCATCCGGTCTGACGCTCTCGCTGTGTGTTTTGATCGGCGAAAATGAGCAGCGGATATTTTAAGTGCCTTTCAGAAGAAAATAAGAGGCGGTATATCGAGAAGCTCACCTACCATGGGTCAGTATGCCTCCCGGACCCCTATGACACCAAGAACGCGACTCTTTTCTCATCCGAGTTGGTGCGCTTGCCAAAAGTTACGTGGCCCTTCCTGTTTGACTACCTTGTTGAGACGCCTGGCCCATTCACGCGCGAGAAGTTGAAAGCTCACAAATCTCTGGAAGCATTCAATTATTTTGTTAATGGAAAAGTAGCAAGCGTGTGCGTGCACCAACCCACTTCGCTCCCTCAACTGCGCCTCGTCGCTGCGACTGTGCAAGCCGGACAGAAAGGAGCTCGCAGATACGATTCCTGGATCGTAGGTGAAGATGGTGGCGAGGTCCTGGCTGGGCACTGCACCTGTATGGCTGGGTTAGTGATTAATTTAAGGATACGCTGTTAGCGATATTGAAGGTTCCCCGTTTTGATGTGGCGTTTGCTTGCTTCTTTTCCTCAGCCTCGGAGAGGTTTGCAGTCACGTTGCTGCCCTACTCTTTTTCATCGAGGCTGCGGTCAGACACGGAGCCACCGATGTGTCCTCGACCTCAGTGCGCTGTGCATGGAGTGCCAGCTCAAGCTGTGGAAAGGTATTACATGTTTGTCTACTGAATTCTTACTGCAAGATAAATTGACGCAAACAAAATACACTGATTACCCTTGTCTCAGGAACTTCTAAAAATAATTTGAAAAAAATCATCATTCCGATTGATTTGTCTATGTAAGTCGTGCGCATCTGCCCCTAAATATGTACCTGCCCATTCTAAATGTTTGTATACTCGTCTCGTTTTAAATCTAGGCTGGCCCATCACCTGTTGTGGACATCGACTTTTCGCAACCAAAACGTGGTGGCCTGCCAAAAGAGCCAGCTTTACAAAGGATTTTTGTTCCACCACAGCCCAAAGGCAATCCCTTAGAACTCTTCCTTCACATAAAGGTATGTGTCCATTGCCAAAGCAACTGCAGTTATACCAGATTTTTTTTGTAAATTGATGAAACAGCTTTAGGTAAACATCTCTGAACAACTGTAGGATGAGACAGTAGCACGTTAAATCCTAATCAAGCAGGCCTCGAGTACCAGTGGTACTTGAGACATTTTCTTTCTGGAAAGGCGTGGTTAGTGGGGTTGAGCCACATCGACACTTTCGTACGTCCAGAGAGATTGCCTCTTGATCCTATGAAGACTATAGAGATCAATGAGGAAGACAACTGTGCCTACTCGAGTAAATATATAATCCTGCAAGTAAACACTGGCTCAGCTTTTCTTAATGGTGCACCTCTTGCAGTTTTATGACATACATGGATTTACTTCATTGAAATATCTCCCATATGTATAGGCCAAGGGATTTACAGAGCAATTTCTATTTACCATGATAATACTGCAAATGTCTGTACTATACTTTTCTAGCAGCACAGTCAGAGTCTGCATGGACCTTCATTTTGGCTGCATGTGCAGCCAAAGCACCTCTCGAAGCTGCAGGCTCATGCCCGTGCTCTCAACAAAATTGCACCAGTCGTCCTCTTCTTATATGCACATTCCAACCGTACTAGCCATGGCAGCTTTTGCCCCCCTTTTATAGACAGTGGATGCAGCCACTTGTACTGTTTATTTGGTTTGTTCATCATATTATGCTGCCGTAAAGCTCCTCATTGGTGCACAACTCTGTCACCACCTGTTAAATAAAACCAATTGTAATTTCAAACTTGAAATTTGCATCGGTTTTCCTGATAACATAACAATGCCTCGTCATGCTGCAGTGAAGCATTATCTAGAACATAACCAGTACCACCCATGGTTACTCTTGCAGGAACACTCTCCAGGTGCAAAGCTCTTGAAGATGGTGCCCTCTCGCCAGCTGGATCCAGAGGCCACAGACACTGCATCAGAGGATGGGGATGAGCCTGAGCTGCTCCCACTTCCCCTCACAAGTGTCTTTCAGGAGACCTACAAAAACTTGCCAAAGGACGAGCTCGAGGACATCCTTATCTCGGTTTATGATTGCCTTACGATCAGCAAGGTAGAGGCAGACTTCTTAGAGCGCAGCACGCGGAAGCAGTCGCGGTCGGAAGCATGGCACTTGCACAGGAGGGGGCGCATTACTGCATCGAATTTCAGTAGAGTGCAGACTCTGCAGGGAAGCTCTAGCCCAACTCTCCTGATTACAGATGTGATGGGTTATGCCACAAACACTAACATCGGTGGCCAGACGCCTCCACAAATTTTGTGGGGCATTAAAAAGGAGCCAGTTGCGAGGCAAAGCTTCGTTGACACAGAGGCACCAAAGCACACCGATTTTAGTGTTGCAAAGGTGGGACTCGTGGTTAACCCACAGTGGCCATACCTGGGAGCTAGCCCAGATGGGATAGTCAGCTGTGCATGTTGCCCCCAGGCTGCACTCGAGATCAAGTGCTCGTACAAATACAGACACGTGCATCTAAGCACAGTGAAGGACAAAGATTTCTATCTTGACGCAGACATGACACTCAAGGAAAACCATGCACATTATTTTCAATTACAAGGCCAGATGGCTCTCACTGGGCTTCAGATGGGGTATTTTGTTGTGTGGACGGAGTGCTCTCTGGTGACCATAAGGATACAAAGAGACGAGCAGCTGTGGGAGGAGCTTCTGACAAAGCTGGAATCCTTTTTCTTAAGACACATTCTGCCTGAGCTGGTCACACGGCGGCTAGATCCAGATCTCGGACGTTCTGCTGTGGCAGTGTACTGCACTTGTAAGAAACCAGAGAAGGGTCGCATGATTGCATGTGACTCAGACACATGCGCAACAATCTGGTACCATTACAGGTGTGTAAATCTGAAAAGAAAACCATCAAAGAAGTGGTATTGCACGAGCTGCAAATAAATATACTATGTTGGAAATTGCCAGCAGAGAAATACTGTCCAGTCTTGAAGGCAGTCTTGAAGGACATTTATTAGCTTTTTCTGCTAGGTATCTTTTCCTACTAAAGAATTGTCACTGCACCAGTCTTTCAATCTGGAGGCCCCTTTTAGCGCCAGTAACTAGCAACTCTCACTTCTCACTGCATGTTCCGATTCTTTTCGATATTCTCTTCTGTCAGTTATGCATTCTGCTCTTTATGTGTTCATGTGAATAAAAAAAAAGTTGTTTATTGCTGTTTGCATTTGTAAGATCTTGCGTGCTTTTTGAAGAACAGATCAAGAACCACCATCCTTCTTCTTGCCAAAAATTGAACTGCGCATATTTACAAGGGCAGCACATATAACGACGATTTTGTCAATCGTTGCCATGCCCTTGTCCCCCTTTTTTTTTAGAAGTGAGACAGAAACGATGCGCTGTAGGAGGTGGAACTTCTTCAGCTGACCAATGGTTCTCTCGACTTGTATCCGAACACTGGAGATCCTTCGGGACACTTCAACTTCTTGGCGTGTTAGCTGAGTCTTCCCTCGTGTATAGGCCGGGACTATCAGGGAAGCCCCACGAATAGCTAGAAGTTCTTCAATGGGAAATCCCCTATCGGCCATCACGAGGTCCCCGCTCTGAATGAAGTCCAAAAACCCACAGTGTCTTGTGAGCTCCAGATCGCTCACCTTGCCACCCCAGCATTTAGAAATGAAACAGATCCCTCCACTTGGACAAATGGCGATTAAGAACTTTACCGTGTTATGATGTTTGTAGGACGAGAACGTTTGCGTCCTTGCCTTAAAGGTGCACGGTCGCTCTATGAAGATTTCCGAGCAATCAATGATGCACCGAAGGTTCCGTAGCATTGGTACCTTGCACAGCTTTGGGAGCCGCTGTCTAACTGTGTCCGCTTTAGGCCAGAGAATGCATGGAGACAGCTCAACACTGAGGATGTTAATCCAGGCATGGAAGATTTTGATACAGTTCCAGGACAAATTCCAAACCTGGACGAGAGGTCCTTGTTGAGGAGGCCGAGGCGGAGCTTCATCAACACCATCAGGAGTTGGCTCCAGTGAGGCATCTTAGCACTGAAGTTTGGAGTGTACAGTGCCAGAATGTAATGGAGCAGAGCCCAGAACATTCCGCTGCTTGGTAATCCTGTGAAGAACTCCACCTCTGAGTCATTCTTGAGGTCGACGTTACCATACGCAGTTTTTGTTTCTTCTTTGAGAGCTTGATTTTCCATTTTCAGCCTCCTATTTTCTTCTACAAGAGTTTCAATGTCAGCGCTAGACAAATCTGTTGCGCACGACACACCTGTTATCTCTTCCTCATCCATTGGTGCATCGGGCGCGTCGGGTGCACCGGCCGCGTCGGCCACTTCGGGTTGCATCCGTGACGACGCACGATGATACCGCCGCAGTGCAGCAGGGCTCCGCCCTGATGAAGAAGCCCGGTGAGCAAAGATGTGTGGCACCCAGTCTGGGTGATTAGGATCGTCAGATGGTGATCCTAGAGGAAGTTGAAACAAAACGAAACTTATGGCTGCGCTGCTCGCGAAAACCTGAGGACGTGGCAGCTTTACAAAATAAAGCGGTAATCTTCGCTACAAGTATACATAGCACTCATACTTACCAGTCGTGAAATGTTTGCTGCAAATCCTGGTATCGTTATTGGGCACAAACCCAACGCGTTTAACAGCGACGGCCCAAGCTTGGCGGCGTCCCTCGTTCCTCGGAAATCTAAATAACTTAACTTTTGACAGTTTGTTCGTCCCGGCCTGCATTGTGCAGCCAACTGCACAACACTGCGGCATCTTCGCTGTGACCTGATGTTCAGAAGACTAAAAGGTAATGTTACAATTGCTGAAACGCACGGAGCTACTCGCAAGAGCTCCCTTCCATAGTTGCCTGTGTCAGGCAATCGACGCACTTACGTTCAGCGGCGTCATTTCACGGAAATATACAGAAACAAAATTGTGAAGCCGACTGTCAAACTCTGCGGCATCTTCGTAAACGGTAAACACCTAGAAAACGCAAAACATGTAGGCAGGATAACCGAACGAACGCAACCTCCCGAACGCGTTGCCATTGAACAACATGTAAACAAAACCCGAACCGGAAAAGATTTCTGCCCACTGTCATGGCGACCGGAAGTGCCCGAAATGCCATGTATACGGCTCTGGGCGCCGCCTGAGGCATCTACACACTGATCCCTATTGTAGTATGCTGAATCGCGGACCGAGGCCTCGGCAGATGCATACCTGCCAACCCTTCCGAGTTTTTCGTAAAATGTACGAATTGGAACTAATTTTACGATTTTACGAATCTTGCTTCAAATTTAACAAAAAAATATATAAAAAATTATTATTTTTTTTAATTTTTTTTGTAAAGTTCTTGCTGGCGGTACCTTGCACCGCCACAAGAGGGCGGTAGGTACCGTCCACGGCAGCGTTGTTGTTTTTACTATCCGTCTATCCGGTGGACACGGATCCAAAACCAATCCAAAGCCCAAAGCCTTTGTTGTGTTCGGCGGCGCCACGGCGGCGCACGCTGGTTCGGCGTGGTTAGGCCTCTCTGTTTCGGCCAGTTTCGAGGCGAGCAGTGCGGCGTCTGTGTGTGTTTGTTGCACGTGTAATCGTAGCATTCCCCTGGTCGCGGTGGCTTCGCGGCGCAATGGCGAACTCCAAACCTCAAAAGAGGTACTTTCAGGTGTTCCTGGAGACCTACTTCGTGCCGTACAAAAAAGGAGAGAAGTTTGGATTCTGTAGCACGTGCACCTGAGATGTAAGCGTTTCGCACGGTGGCAAGGCTGACATTACACTGCACATCGCTTAGTGTACCCCCCCCCCCCCCCCCGGGCCGCGGGAGTTTTACGAATTTGAAAGTCCACAGGTTGGCAGGATCGCTAGGTTGGACATTTGAGAAAAGGTACATGGAAGTGACGTAATGGGAAGGAGGAACGTATCCTAGCAACACTCACGTGGCGGCTCAGCCCACTTTGACGCCGCTACGTCATCGCAAACTTGACACCTGTCACCCGTTTGAGTGACGTCCGGAGCCAACCCCCGACGAGCGGAAGGAGCTACGCATTCCCCGAGGCGTCCCTACGCGCGGGGTACGGGGTAGGATTTACTACGACGCGGGGAGCAGTTCCTGCGTTTAGTGAACGAACGGCAACCAATCCTGTGCGTCGCTGGCCGTCGCATCTGTTCTAGTACAGGTAAAAGTATTGAAAAACAATAAAAACCTGTTGGGCGTTGTTAAAACAAACCGTTTATTTCTGTCCTTTTGCAATACATTTAAGAGTTAATAGGAGAGAAAGTTGTTTCAATGTTACAAGGAATGCGGGATGCGCGCTTCGCGCCTTCTTTTAAAGCAACATGTCGGAGCAAGCCAGAATCGCGGGGTTGATGGCTGCACATAAAGAGCTCCCGTTTCGTGGTCCCGGCGCGTAATGAAGGCGCGGAAGCAAGCAGACGACCTGAACAAAGACGCCTGCTTGCTCTGTTGAACCCAAGAAACATTCGGTTGATATGACTTACCCTGAGACAGGGAAGAAACAAGATTCGTAAAAGGGACGCGGTCAACACACAGCGTATCCAAAAACAGCTGTGTGTGCGGAGACCTGCCTAAATTTCTTTTCCTTCCTGTCTCAGGTCAAGGTATGTCCACTTTTTACGAGCTCGCCTGCGCCTTCACCTTTTTTGAGACCTACAGTGTAGTCATAACTTGCAACAGCAACTACTTTCATCTTGTCTGGAATACCTCAGTAGCAAACTTCGCCACGTCTTTTTTGTATATGCTGTAAACGACTTAATTTTCGCGAATCGCCTACAATTCGCAAAAAATAGGTCCCGCGAACAATTCCGGTAAGATGTCAACACATTGGAATCTATATTGAGATCCCACCGCGTCGTGAAAATTAGAACCCGCGAATTATTCCAAAACTTCAGCTTTAACCTAAATCGCGAAATATTGAGCCCTCGAAAATAGGTCGCTTACAGTATATTATTGTCTAGCTGCATTTCATCTTGTCTCGAATATGGCAGGCCTTCGTGTATATTAGTAGATATGTTACGAGATACAACCTAGAGGTAGTGTGCTGCAAAACGTGTTCAAAAAAGAGATCAATGTTTGACATAACATGTGATTTAAGAATGTCCGACTGTTTACGTTATGCTATGCTAGTCAGTGTTCATTTTTACTTTCGAGAATGAAATATTGCAAAACCTGTTTTCATATAATTTTACTTTTTCAAGTTACGGTTTTGCATTCTAAAAATAAAGCACTTTCAAAAATAAACTAGCTGTGCAACATAACATAAACCCTGATACTCTATGTAAAAAAGGACACATACACCGAAAGGTCTCAAACACAGCTGAATTTTTAATTTTCCAAAAAGAGCTAAAATAGGCACCATGACAAAAAGTAAGGGGGAGAGAGAAACCTGGAATGACTTGAGAGATCCTGACACAAATCCCAATACTAACATCAAGAGGCACACCTGAGTGATGTAGTCATAATACAGAGGGTAATAACGGGATGTTTAAAACCACAGGGGATATGAAACAATACCCAAAATGGCAATATCCCTGGTTTAATCAACACCGAGAAATAGGTCGTTACAGGTCTACAAATGGTCTAAAGTATTTCTCGGCTCTTTGCAGGGGAAAGCCAGGTGACCTTTGTCGGTTTGGCAACCCGCAAGCCTTCTCTGTCATTATCCCACGCATTTCATGCCTTCTGCTCATAAAATCGAAAGGCTATCGATATCACCGCTATGCACTCAACACATATCCGGGGGCAGTACCATCCGTCTCTAAACACAGCACATGAAATACCTGTGAACAAGTCCATCATGTTCCTCGACCTCACACTGGAATTTAAAGATATAAACATATGTTGGAAGTATGAACCAAGGTCATGCAAAAGATTTCTTTTGTTTGCATCTGGACATTCCAAAACTATAAAACGCAGTGTTTCCTACATCGCTCTTGTATCGGCCTTAAAGAAATATTGTCACCAGAACAATGGGCAAAGTTTTGAAAAGCAATTTTCCTGCCTACGTGATTCTGGCTATCCGATTGGTGTCCTGGTACGCTCACCTGAAAACATTTGCACCTAACTAACACAAATCAGCTGACACAGATATGGAACAGAGAAGACAAGAACTAAGCAAAAAATTGTAGTACCCTACATTCATGGCATAACCCATACATTGAAAGGAAGTAGCTGCGAGGCAGGGCAATAAGGTTGTGTGCTCTGCTCCAAACTCGGCGTATTGTATGAACAAAGGTATAAAACGCAGGCGAGCTGGTGGATGACATCCATAGCAACCCTGAGACGTAGGAACAATAAAAAAAACGGACAGAACAATGAAGTCTCTACCACAGCTTGAAATTTATTGAACAACCATCGCCTTATATACATGTCCCAGACCTCTTTTTACAATTCGAACGACCTCCTCGCCCACCACACAGTGTACCCTAACAAGACAAAGTAAATTGCAACTTCAACCAGAAAAAAATGTGCGACATTTCTTACAAGACTTTGGTTTTGGCTCATGTGCCCCGTGTTACATAGAGGTTGTTTATTACATTCCCCTACCACGTGGCAAATGTCCCATCGGTCAAACTGGTAGGTGACTAAATGACAGGATAAGAGAGCATGCAGCATCTGTCAAGGAAACTACAGCAGGTCATTGCCGCACCTGTAAATGCAGTGTTGTGTTCAGCAGCATCACCATTCTTGCAAGAAACAAAAGCCTGTATGCACGAGAAATGCGAAAACATATAAAACAATGGCCATCGAAGGAAACAAAGTAGCATGCGTCAGTGTGCCTTCCATTAAACTCGACAAGAAAAGCAATAGTGTTTGGAATGTTTTACGTCCCGCTGAAATGCGGGTCGTTTCAAACTAAATTGTATCTACAGCTCTCAGAATAAAGAACAAAAAGAAACAGATAGCTGAGGCACATGAAGAGGAAGAGGTATTAAACCATAGTTGGTAGTCCAGCGATATGTTTTTCTCTCAAGTTCAAGCTGGCCCTAGCCATGGTGGCTGCGCGATGAACTGTGCAAGGTGTTGGAGCTGAAGAGACTGCATAGATTATGGACGGCCATGATTGCGGAGCAGCGAGCGAAGTGTGCACTTGACGGCTTTCACGGGGAGGGCTTCAGTGACGGCAAGGAAACAGATGGGTCCTTGGTGGTCGGGACCGCAGTCGTGGTGGTGAGCGGCTCCCCGTCGCCGGCGGCGTCCGTGCTGGGCATCACCGTGGCGAGGGCAGTAGGGGCTCCCCGACGGCGTCCTTTGGGGCGAGACCACCGTCGTGGCGACAGACTCCTTGATGCCGGCGGCGTCCCTCATGGGTGGGACTGCAATCCTGGCGTGTGTGGCGCTGCGCAGGGGCACGGCTGCAGCAGGTCTCGAACCGGGCGACAAGGCGTTGCCTCAAAGCCCTGTCCGAGAGGTCGACTGGAAGGTTGGCAGGAGCCAGCCTCTCGCCATCAGACGCTGACCCCTCCGAGCTCGGCTCAGACTCCAACTCTCGCTTTTCAGGGTCGGAACCTGACTCCGGTTTTGGCTCACTCAATACAAGGCAGGCGTTGTCCAGCACTGCACGTGTCGTTATAATGGTGGTGGTGGCTATTGATGGATGATAATGCAGAGTCCGGTGCCTTTGCAGACACGAGAATCTGTTTTTCAACAGCCCACTGCAGCGCTCCACAACGGCAGCAAGCAATGGAGGTCACGTGGATCCCAAGGACAGGGGTGATGAACCATGACTCCAAGCCGTAGCCGTCGTCGCCCACCGTGGCTCTATGCATCTTACCCAGCATTCGGCGTCACGCATCTGCAAGTGTGAGAGAGATACCGACATGAATTTACTTGAATGTTCCACTCATGGTTCACAAAGCAGTCTCAATTCCGGAACCTTCCAAGTTCTTTTGACAAGATAATTAACATGATTGCAACACACCTTCATGGACGCAAGATATGATGACAAGAAACCACTTCTTTCAAACAAACATAATGTGGCGGGCGGAAGGATGCACGTTTTAAAAGTCACGACATACTACCTAGAGCACACTCTCGTGCAGTCGGAGCACAGGGGCGGATTCAGAGGGGGTGGTCCGGATGACCTGACCCCCCTCTTGAATTCTGCATGTGTCAAAATTTAGGGCGTGGAAACGAGTGGGGGGGGGGGGGGGGCGACATATGATACGCTGACCAAAAACCTGACCCCCCCCCCCCCCCTCCCCTCGAAATACCTGCGTCCGCCCCTGGCGGAGCACACAAGCCCGCACCTCTCATTTATAAAATGGCATATCCACACCGTACCCGCGTTACGCTGTATTCTTTTTGACACACATGGAACTGATTTTGAGTACGTAATACGAGCGTACTTACCACCGTCACGTTGAGGGCGTAGAAATGCTTGCGGCACAGTGCACCACCTTCATGGCGGTGGGATCGTTCTTGGACGGGCCGACGATGGCGATCATCGTTTCGTTCACGCAACCGATGACGCCGGATATCCTACCGAGCGGTCTGAGGCCCGTCTCCACGTCGTACCTCTCGCTCGGCGTCTCGGGGAAGCGGAGCCAGCCGCGCCGGACCCCGACACGACGCACGATAGCGACGGACACGACGCGGACAGAGACGACGACTGTCTTCAGTCCCACGCTGCATGCTCGTCGCTCGCCACCAAACTTTGGAGGCACTCCGTGGCGTAGAAACGAAGTGTACAACACTTGAAGCTCCACAGTCGTGAACGTCCACGAGCTCCGTTTCGCAGTCTCTTCACCTCCGGTTCCTAGCGCCAACGTTGTCTCTCGCTGCCGGCGCTGCGTCGCACGCTCGCAATCCTCCGGGAGCTCGAATGCTGCGCGGTGCTGTCGGTAAATCTTCCCGACGAAAACAATAAGTAAATTAGTTGAAAAGTGGCATAATCGCCCGACGACGACGCGGTTTGGAAAATATGACCAACGAAAGACACCTACTAAGGAGCTAGTACCTTTTGAAACGTACTCGGTACAAAGTGAAACGTCACTTTGTTGTCACGTCCGGTTGCCGAATCCGCCCAGTTTTGCCGACTCCGCCTACATTTTTTAGGGAAATTACGTCACTTTTGCTTCCAACCAATCAGACGTGATGACGTCACTTCCGTGTACTTTTAAAAGGAACATGTACAATGTCGAACCTAGCCATCCAGGTATGCAGATGGGGCCGGGCGTCGCCACCGGCGGCCATTGATTGACACCAGCCAATGCATGGGTCTCTATGGGAAGAACGAGAAAAAGTGCCGTTTCCCCCGTTTCTAAGTTGTTCTCGGCACTGAAACGTTTTATATGCTTTGCGATAAGCCCTTCAAATAGCTTGCGTACAAACATTAAAACTGACAGCCCTCGCAGTTCTTATACATAAATATTTTGTGGTCGAGAGTGACTCCGCTGTAGTGCAGCTCAATGAGGAGAGAGTTACCTAGAGGTACCGCGGAGTCGGTGGTGGTTTCGTTGACTTGGGTTTAGCATACGACAAGCTCGAAGGTTTTGCTACGCGGAATTCTCTTACTCCCGGAAAGGCGCTGTCGAGATGGAACTTCGTTGTCATTCATCAACTTCTGGGCTTCCCCGAGAACGGTCTTATTGACGGCAAGTTCCTTTGTTTACTCCACTACGAGAGCAAGCTTGCCAGCTCATCCGTAGGTGCTCCGGTACGTTTGATTTTTTTAATCGGCTTTCGAACGTTTGACAAATACCAATTCGATCTCCAAACACCAGACAAAAGGATCATAGCACACCATAAAATACTCGCCTCCGAGCACAGCGTATATGCTCCAATATTCTTACTTTTGTGCGTTACTCCCAAAGACTCGAGTGTATTGCCTGGTGTCAAGCAATGGCCGCCGGTGGCGACGCCGACGGGCTCCCGATCCGCGATCCAGCCAACTACAATAGAGATCAGTGCATCTACATCGTCGGCGGCCCTGCTCCTCTCGGTGCCGAGGAACATAGCGCCGCATGAGGCACCTATGTCGTCGGCGGCCGCAACCTCGGCAGTAGCGAAACTTGGCCCTCCACACCAGTATATGCCGCAGACGAAATAAGAGAGCGAAAAAACGACATTGATGCTTTCGCATTCACAACTCATAAGAAGTGCTTAGGTTTCTCCGGAAGTTTTAAAGTCATTTTCGGGGTGTGTTGCCTTATGTAGAACTTAACACTTGCTCTACGCGTGTTGCTTAAACAGAGCTTCGTCCTTGACCCTAGTTTCGAAAAAAAAAAAAAGCAATAACAGGGACGCATTGAAGTAGAGAGATCTCGGGTGCGTTGTTCAAGCCAGCGTTCGTCGAGGTAAGAGCAGACGTGCCGGGCGAAAAGCACACACGCAGAGGTGTCATAGCGACAAGGTGTTTTTTGTTGTTTTCGTTTGTTTCTTTTTTTTTTTCTCAGTTGCGCCGTCTGGCCGGCGGATGCGCTCTCGGAATGGGGTACTGGCGCACGCCAAGATGACATTATCTGGTCGATCGCGTCGCAGCGTGCGCTGTACTGTGTGTCCCCACTTATATATATATATATATATATATATATATATACCGGGGTGTCGGTGTATACGGGTAGAAACATTGGAGAGGAGGAGACGAGAGCGTACGGGAACGGCAGAGCACCGAGCTCTGGCTGGAATGATTGGTTTGTAGACGCAAGCCTGGCTGCCGTTGCCTCTGCACACAGTTAGCACCCGTTCAAACACCGACCGGCTTCCGGCGTTCGCTTTCGAACAGTGAGTCTACCCACTAATCGTACCAAACAGAGTTCGGTGTTCTGACGTCCCCGCACGCTCTCATGTCCTCCTCTCCCTCAGTTTCTCCCGTCTGCATGATCGCACCGGGGCGTGAACGACCCTATGAAGCTTTGTGCGTACAATAAATGTTTTGTCGGTACTGACCAAAACGGACCGGAAGTGCTGCATTTTGGTTCGAGGTACTCCGTTCGACTCGAACCTGCTTGGGTTCACTTTGTTGAAAAGCTATTGCACAATGCCATCAAGTTGAGGGATGTAACCGAAAACAACAACCTTGGGGTTGTTGTTCGGGTGGTTGGCTCCCTTTCCAAAAGTGTTGGAGCCGGGGAGTGGCTCATACTGTCTGGGGCGAACTCGTTGATCGTCTTATTTGTGCGTTCGAGTTCTTTTTTTCCCTATCTCTTACTCCATGTGTTTGAAAGTCTATTTATTGGTGTGCTCATATCAATGAATTTCAGCTGCGTTTGAGATTTTGTTGTGTTTGTCCGTTTTTTTATCGTTTCCCATCTCAGGGTCTACAAGATGTTGATTCATTACCAGCTCGCCTGCACTCTATCACTGCTTATAATGAAAGCCGATTTTAAGTCGACCCAACGACCGTGTGGGCTATATACCTGCGCAAGACCACTCAGCTGGAGCGACTATGAAAACCCAAAAAAGGGCTATACCTAAACCAAGAACACACAAGCAAAGAAGGAGTAAACGTCACGAAGCGGCAAACCCGTAATTCTGTCACTGTCTGCAAGCGACCAACATAACCTCGTGACCGCGTAGTGCTGAATTTTCGGCTTCATCTACAGGAGGCAACTGCGGGGCGCAGGGCACGAGTTTTGCGTCAGCGTTCAGCTCCAACTCATATTCAAACAATCAGGACACGATTCAGTCACTAAAAACACAAACACTCGAAAAAAAGAAAAACAAAATCGGGTACCCGTATAAAGCCGCAACACTCGTGTTCAATCCGTGTTCCGTGCTGGCCCCCGTAGGTACGTACAAAATCCAGCATTACGGTCCTGCTATCTAGGAGAGCGGTGAATAAGCTAGTTTACATTGGTTTATAGTTTACTCAACTTAAAACAAAATATATAATCTATTATTATTTCGTTTAGAAACAGTGCTCATAGGTCACTAATAGGACTTCGATCGTGCGATAAAAATAGGCCTTTATATTTTTTGGTGGTGAACGCTAAAACCTCCGCTTCTGCGTACATGCATCCAAGATGTTTGCCCAATTTGGCACAGGCTCATGGGTATTCAAAACGGTTTTTACTTGCTGCAAAAGTAGGCGAAAGCTTGCATGATCTTCTTTTTACTGTAGATCCGCATGCCAGTCAATGCGGGTTTTCAAACACCATGCAAAACTAGGAGCAGGAACATATCGTACGAAACACTATCATTTGTTTCCAGAGTTAAGAATCGAATAGTGCTTGGTCTAATAAATAATGCATTCTTCAAAATCTGCTGCAGCGCATCCCGAAAAAAAAAAAGAAGAAGAAAACTGCCTTTTAACAAAATATAGATGTTCTAAAATTCTAGAACTTTTTATTTATATTTTTGCTTAGAAGCCAATTGACAGACCGTGGCACACATTTACCCCTTTCCCGCAGCCATACCTTAATAAAAAAATACAATTTTTTAAATTTCAAAAAGTTTCTTTTTTTTTTTTGCGATTGGAGGAACACGGATTTTTTTTCACTCGTGACAGACCGTTATGTCCAAGGCCCTGAGGTGACCTGAGATAAATCACTTCTTGTGCCAAGGGAGAATAGTTGCAAAGCGAAAGTTACTTCGCCACACTAAGGGCAAGAAGCGTGTGGGTAATCGGGTGGCCATGTCATACGACCATATCACCTAAGTTGACGGCACGAAAGAGTTTATAAAAGCGGCCAGAAAGTGCGTGAGCATATAGGCGACCACGTGACTGCATGATATTATCATATCGGGTGATTCGACGTCACGTAAGCATTCAAAAGAGCAGTGAAAGGTGAGAGACGCTCAGTATAGCCTCATGGCACCTACTGGAGAAACCGGTGCCGAATGCGTGTTTGTATTGAGCCAACGCAAGGAAGTAGCACACCGCAGATTCTGAGCAGACCAAGTGAAGCCAACCCATTTTCTGTATACGGTTGTTATCCGTAGGATCAAGGTATATCAAGCATAAGAGAGCAGATTTTAGTCATAAACTCACACGTTCAGTGGCGTAAATTTGCACCAATTTACGGAACCTGTTAGCTTGAGTCATGTGTCTATATTGATATAAAAATAACGAAGTATTTGTGTAACCTATCATGCGTACCGGCCAATCAGGGCTTCACTACAACGGCGGAGCCGTACACCTGGGGGCTCAGCACTGTGGGCAGAGACAAATGCACTTCGGTGAGTTCTATCTGGTCAAAGCCTGCAGCCTTCAAGAGGCGTTCCGGTCTCCTGTTCACGTGACATCCACAGAAGGAGAAACTCCACATCGGGTCGAGCAGCGTCTGCACGAAGAAACTCCAGGTACCTTCTTGATGGGCCACGTGCTCCAGGAATACCAATCTACCTCCCTGCAAAAAATAAAGGCAAATTCGCATGGAAGTGTATACTCCTAAAAATGCCCATACCATAGTTAACCAGCAGGGGACGCGGATAGCCATTCGCCTGTGGCTGGCTATACGGCACCTGGAAGCTGACCACCGCGGTGACCTCGGAGTAGATTCGCAAGCATTGCCGGTGCATTTTCTCACTCACTGAAAACTATACAATGCCGAGGGAGGCGTGGGCAGTTCTTTCAGGGCAGAGGAGGCGGCAGTCAAGACAGCGCTCGAAGTGCTGGACATGACGAAGTACGTTTACGGAGTAGCGGAGTATCGCATTCGTTTAACTAGTAGGTCGCATTCGAGATACGACTTTATTCCGCGTCAACCATAGAGTGCTACGTTGTCTAGCTTCCGCAGTGCTTCAACTCAGTCAAAGCTGGTTGTGCGAGCGCATGCAAATGAGACGCAAGACGAAGCCACGTGCTCTCGCAGCAGTGCAGGGCGTCCTTGGAAGCTACGCTAGCCTTGACACTCTAGCAAAAAATAGTTGACATTGAATATAGTTCTGAGCGAGAATTCTAGGGGAAGACCATGACATCTCCTGGGGTTGACCTTTCACTTGGTAGGTAAAACGAGGGAAACCACACCGACCAGTACCGCCGCGTTCCTTCCAAATAGAAAGCACGGGTCCGGCACTTTTCTTAAAGCGATGCTTTTGACATGTGTCGTTTTGTTTTGTTTTTGTTTTGCTGGTAGTACAAAAAACTACCATATGGTCATGACCAATCAATGTGGGGCTCTGTCCCGTTTGGAGAGGCAAAAAAAAAAAAAAAGCAGGAGGGGGACAGTTGAGAGTTGGGGGTATTGGCGAGCATTTATCTCCCCTTTCCAACAAGCAGCGATTCTAACTATGTATACTTTTAAAAGACAAGAATGCTGTAAGATTACTTAGAAGACAAAAAGGCTCTAAGATTAATTTATAAAATAAAATAACTACAATTAACTTCGTTAATTGTAACTATTTACAGTATATTCTTGGCGGTGCATTCTGCGCGTGGGGGCAAGAAAATTGCAAATTTCTTTTACTTTCTATATAGAAGATGGTAAAATCTCGCAAGTGTAATTTTTGTGGTTGTCACCTCGTGCGTCCCAGGCCTTATGGAAGAGTGAAAATTTTCGAGCTCCCCTTCTTTTATTTAAACTCAGCCCTTTCCCCTCCGAAATGCATAATATGCGACTTGCCTATAGGTCCCTATACTTTCTTTCAACTTCGTTTGCTCCGAGAGGCTCTACGTGCTTGCGAAATTAACCTCCTGACGTAACCTTGATTTTCGGGTTTTCGAGAAACAAGAAAAACCTTCATGGATAACGTTATGATTTAGTAATCAATGTTATACTCCTGGTAATCACGCTGGGGACCCCAAGAGGCGAAGGAGTGGGTTAGTTTTGCTTTAGAGAACAATTACAAAGCAAATTGCTATCCATTCTTGCGCGGCTGACAATTTGTTGGATCATGCGCTGGCAAGATTTTAGCCATTAATATCAGCTGTGTCAACAGAATCGCCCGTTTAAGAGTGTTTTCGCTGCGGCACGAGAAACACTGCAGAACTTTCCTGCCAAGGCGATAGTGAAGCTTGAAAGCACCTTCAACATTTCTCCTGTGTGTCATAAGGTTATCAGCTTGCCAAAGCTCCAGAAATCTAAAACTTTGCTTGCAGCGTCGCAAATAATTTTTTTTGGCAATTTGTCGGCTACTAATTCCTTCTAGCTTATTTATATAAATGTACAGCGTACAGCCATTGTCATAAGTTTAAGACCACTGCGCGTGTGGTCGGAGCTGGTTCGCTTCCATACGGCGGTGATTGCTATCGACGGCGCTCGCTGGCTGAGTGAAGGGGACTTGGCTCCAGATACTTTACTAGGAGAATACCTTATACTCCACTCATTCGCATTCGACAGCGCAGATGCAGCACCAAAACCTCCCCTGCGGTCGTGGACCGACCACATCTGAATAATGTATGTGCATCGCGCAGTCCACGCTGTCGCGCTTTCGTGCTACGCCGAGGGAGAGGGATGCCGCCGACACACCGATATATCGGATAGCAGCAGTGTTGTGCCCGATAACGAAAATAAGTAATGAAATAGCGGTACTCGTTAGCTTGGAAAAAAGCTAACGCTTTACAGAGCTCCGTTACCGTTTTGCAGATGTAACAAAATACCGGTGTCGTTACTTGCCATGACTAACGGACGTTACTGTTACTTTAGTTTGTCGGTACTTTGTGTTTTACTGTTAATATATGACAGCTGTTTATATATATAAAAAGACGCCTCTATACACTTCGGCGACAGCACACTTGTTCAGAGTGATTATTTATGTATTTTTTCGTACTTTGCAGTGCCGCACCATTAAAGCAGATGAGTGGGGTGCAGATCACGTTTATACGCACAAACAGCACAAGCGAGCAACCAAAAATAAAAATAAACAATTCAAAAGAACACACAGTAGCAAAAGTTTAATAACGGCAAAAATACTAACAAAAAATTCAAATTGTATTAATCAGGTTATTAAAGGATTCACTGTAGGCAGGATGAATAACGCATATCCTCGAACACGTGACGCTTCGCGAGCGCGATTCGTGGAACCGAACCTTGCCCATAGCACCATAGCACCTGCCTGGGAAGAAGAAACCGCTCTGAAGAGAGGGAACGGATGCACGCCACGTAACGGACGAAAAATCGACCTCTTCATGTAATCAAAGTTAATCCGGTAAAATAAACGTTATTTTATTCTTTCACAAACCAACGTCGCATTTCCAATTAACAACACGCCAGAACGCAGCCGCCGCTGACACACTTGTTTTGGTTCAAAGCGTGGGGACGTCAACGCTTCCAAACTTAAGGCCGGTTCAGACATTTGCATTTAGGCCGGTTCCCACATGCAGCGAAGCGCTAATGTAGCGCTTCTCACGTGCCGTCAGCTACTTATCGTCTGCCATGAGCAACGTTTTTGACGGTGTGATACAATGCTGGTGAACGCTCCCGTCAGCACGCGCTTAGCGCGAGGACAGCGCTATGCTCGTAGCGCTCCGCTACATGTGTGAACAGGCGCGAGCCCAAGGCGAGTCACCGGCACATCTGTACTTCGTATGAAGTGTGGAATCCAATTCAAGGAATCATCTTGGCACGCGATATAAGCAGCAGGGATGTCCTGGTTTCTCGCAGCCGCAACGCAGTCAAACGCATTCAAACGCAACTGTATGAACCAGGCTTTAGAGTTTATCCTTTCTGTTGTCGACAGAACGAGAATTTATTTATTTTGAAGACAAGGATGTGACCAGCTGGAGTAGCTAGAGACGCTGAGGCAAAATCCTTCGAGCTGCGACAGACTGTTGTCTTCTAAACGGATGTCTCCTTCCAGCGAGACGGCTGCTCCTTCGGGTACGGCTACGGTGATCTTTTGCTGTTTACAAACATGAACTGCCTCCTGCGTCGCAAGCGACTTCCGGTCGCTCCGTCTTTGCGAGCCTGTCGAGTTTGCTTATGTAGCCAGTACTAGAAAGCATAAATGCTACACGGACAGCAAAGTTGGAGATTTAACGAGGGCCCTCGGCTGGAAAATTTGAAGTATTGGAGGAGGCGAGTTGGTTTACAAGAATATTCGAATATTTTTAACAGATCTGGGGCTTCTTCGTTCTTTTGGCGTTCACCTGGAGAATTGGTGTCTCAACGTTTCATAGACATTTGAAGCAGCGGTATTAGGTTGGGCTTTGTGCATTCTTTTTACGAACAGCAAGTACTCTGGGACGTCAAAGACTGGAGCACCGCCTGGTGACGTTGCCATGAAAAGGGTATATACAGAGACTGCACCAAGGACGGTTAGGGGTTAAGCGCAGCGATACTCTCGCGCCTTTTGGGACCGGTCGTGGGAACGTTAAGAGTGTCTTCCGAAGGAGTTTGAAATGACGCCGTTTATGCATAGCTTTGTAGGGGTTTCTTTACCACTTTTACGTAGTGTACAGGATAAAAATTAATTTGTTTCAAACAATTATGCGGCCATTTTTAATCAAAAGTAACTAGTAGCGGGTAACATAATTTGATAGGAGATACGGTAAAATAGTAACGACATTACTTTACTCGTTAATCATTTGGGATTCTAACGAGTACGTTAGTACGTTAATAAAAACCAAAACTAACGCGTTACCAATAACGTCGTTAACGCGTTAGTTCCAACACTGGATAGTAGAAACGGCCGTGTCCGCGCTCTCGAAGGCTGTCCACGACGATAGGAGCCGGCAGTTACCCCCCTAATTCAAAGGGGGGAAGACCCCAAGCCCTTCCAACTAGGAAAAAGCTGTCGGCTTCAATGGCATTGGTTTGTTGCGAGTAACATGCATTCCCTAATAATGTATTTGGTTGAAGTTTCCCCTGACACTCAACAAGGCCCTTCAGCGAGAGCCGACGCTAGCAGCGCCACCGTACGTGAGCGAGTCTGCTCCGGCCACGCGCGAGGTTGGATATAAACTTTGGACAAAGTCTGCACCTCTCCCCCTGGCCGGCTTCGTCGTTCCTGTCGGGTTTTTGCTAAATAAGAAGTCAACAGCGCAGGCCAGATGCCGCTTTAAAGCAAATAATAAAAACAAAACAAAAAAAAACGAGTGGCCAACACACACCGCACACCGGGCTTGCCCAACGCCGTAGATAATGATGGCCTTCGAACGCCCCACTCTTCCTACATGGAACTTCATCAGAGTCGGATGGCGACAACTCAGCAGTCGGACCCGAGCCCGATGCCAATACAAGCCGTGACGTCAGATTTCTAAGGGAGACCTGATTGAAGACGTGGGGCTCCTAACGTGACAGAAAGGGGTTAAAAGTCTTCAACTATTGCAGAAGCGTCACATTCTTTGATGTACAAGTAATAGGCGTAACCTAACCTAGCCTAACCTAAACTTACCTAACCTAGCCTTATATACAAAAGGAGCATTTTGTAGGCCGCCGTTTATCTATGCCATCGTATTTCTTCCTTTCAAATGAGGCAAAGGAACTTTTTCGCTAACCCTCTTACACGAAAGTGAGGACAAATTTACCAGCGGTACAAAGGGCGACTCTTGGCCTCTCAACGTTTCCGATAAATTATCAGCCTTGACAGGCAGGCGTTCATACGAAACTTATCGCTCAAGAATGAACCCGCCAAAATGGATACAATGAAACGAGGTCACGCACCTTGGACAGCACTCTCCGGCACTCTTCCAGAACTTTTCCCATTTCGGTCACGGAGCAAAGCACGTATGTTATCAGCACGACGTCGAAGTGGCCATCGGGAACTCCCCGCATATCTTCGGCGTACTCGTGAACCCAATTCTCCATTTCCACGTTCGGGTACTTTTCCATGTTCTTTCGGAATCCGTCGTCGAACTCGGCGTTGGGGTCCACGTTCCAGTACTTCACCTTCCGCTGTATGTGCGCGAAGTTGGCGCCGAAACCGGCACCGATCTCCAAGACCCTGATGGCGCCTTTCTTCTTAAGATTGGCATCGTGGGACACCAGGCCCATCAGCTGTGACAGCGCTTTCCGACGAACCTCATTCGATTTGTCCCCCGACAGGTACATGATTATGGGTAAGACGAAGCGCGCGAAGTACGCCTCGTGAAGCTTCTTGCTTATCTTGAACGGCACCATCAAGAAAACACCGAGGGTCATGGTCCCGTAAGCGAAACAAGACAGCAGGATGTCGCCAAGCCTGGCCATCGTGGGAGTTCGCAGACCTGGGTTCCCTTCTAGAAGACTTGCTCTTCGGCAGCTCCTCTCTTTAAACAATGAAAGCCTGCAGCTTTTCTCGGTCTTCGCACGCCTGCGCGGCTGCAAGAATTATCTTCACTATAGAGATATCAATGTCCATGATAAAAATGCGACGAATAGGTGCCCACCACAAAGGTAGATATAAAAAAGCTCAATTATCGCAACTCTCTCTCTCTCTCTCTCTCTCTTTCTTGTCTCTCTCTCTGTCTATCCCCTCTCTCTCTCTCTCTCTCTCTCTCTATATATATATATATATATATATATATATATATATTGTAACGGTTTATTTCCTGGGTTCTCCAACGTTCTCCAACGTTCTCGTCCTTGATCCCCTGTCCCGAGCACCTCCTCTTCTTCTTCCCTTTTTTCTTCGCTTTTACACTCGCCCCCTCCCACCTATGAATCGATAATGATCGAGTTCATGGACCGAGTTCAGGTGCATGGTGTGTGTGTCTCGATGAACGTGGGACGTAGTGCTTAAGGTGGCTACGATGTGCCGTGAATGTTGCATTGGTATGATGGGGACTGCCAGTACAATCACGAACTTGAAAGGTCACGGGACCCAGCTGACGAAGAACCTCACAGGGACCTCTGTAGCGTGGGAGGAACTTTTCAGCCCGGCCTTTCTTTCGAAGGGGTCGGCGTACCAAAACCCAGTCTCCACAACGTACAGGAGGCGGGGGGGATGAGGGAGCAGTGCGTTCCTGAGTGCGTACCTGAGCACGCAACATGGAATCGCGAGCTTTCTTTCTCACGGCTTGGAAGCGGCGTCGAGAGCTACTTGTAAAGTGCTCTGCTCTTAGCTTCCAAACGGCATTGTCACCGGATTCGCCGGGCAGGACTGGTACCCGTCCGTACACTATTTGGAAAGGGGTAAACTCGGTTGTTGATTGTTCAGCAGTGTTCATTGCAAAGGCTGCGTATGACACCAGTTCGTCCCAGTTGTTGTGTTGTTCGTTCACGTAGCTCGCGAGTATGCCACTGATGGTCTTGTTGGCCCGTTCAACAAGACCATTTGTTTGTGGATGGTATGGCGCTGCTTGAGCGTGATGGATACCATGAGCTTCCATTTCTCTCGCAAACCGACGGGAAATGAAAGATGAGGCGCGATCACTCACGATGACGCGAGGTACACCATGCCGAAGAATAACTTGTTGTCGTAAGAACAGCACGATGTGGTCGACCGCGGTGCTTGGAACTGCACGTAACTCTACCCATTTACTTAGGTAATCGATGGCGACGAGAACATACTTTTACCACTTGGAGTAGGGGGAAACGGGCCGAGATGGTCGATGCCGAGAATTTCAAAGGGTGCTTTAGGCAGTGGCACAGGCTGGACGCCACAGTCGATGGTGGGGTTCGCAATTTTCCGTGACTGACATTTAATGCACGACGCTATGTATTCGGCAACGTCTGTGCGAACTCGTGGCCACCAGTAGCGCTCCAAGATCTTCTTTGTAGTTTTGTCTCTTCCTAAATGTCCAGCGGTTAGGTTGTCGTGACACAGGTGGAGCACGGCGGTACGTAACTGCGAACCTTGCGTTCCGCGGTGGCAGAGGAGCCCATGACAGACACGATAGGCACGGCGTAGACGTCGTTCCGCTGTATGAGAAGGAGACCTCAGTCGCGACATAATATCTTGAACTTCTGGGTCTGAAGTTTGAGATTCAGCAAGGTTAAACACAGGGGTGCAAAACTGAACCTCTTCTTTGTTCAGTTCTTCAGCAGGGGCTATCGGATTGCGTGAGAGAAAATCGGCGTCCGTGTGATATTTGCCACCTCGATGACAGATATTCAGCTGATACTCTTGGAGTAGTAAAGCCCAGCGAGCAAGCTTGGGGGTAAGGTCTCGTTTGGACTGTAGCCAAAGTAACGCAGAGTTGTCTGTAACGGCTGTGAAACGATGGACCATACAAGTAGGGCCGAAAGTGTTGAATGGCCCAGATGAGAGCTAGGCATTCGAGCTCCGATGAATGGTAGCGCTGTTCGGCATCGGTAAGGCGCCGACTGGCGTAAGCGATTACTCGTTGAGATTTGTCGGGGTGTTCTTGGAGTAATACAGCTCCAAGGCCAGTTCCGCTGGCGTCGGTGTGAAGAAAAGATGGGAATTCCATGTTAAAATGGGCTAAGATTGGTGCCCGAAGAAGGCTTTCCTTAATGTCGTTGAAGGCACGTTCCTCGTTTATTGTCCATCGCCAAGGGTTGTTTTTACGAAGTAGGAGTGTCAGGGGTGTTGCACGACTGGCGAATTGTGGTATAAACCGGCGAAAATAGGATGCAAAGCCGAGAAAGCTCTTGACCTCTGAAAGGCGGCTTGGTCTTGGATACTTTGACACCGCTTCCAGCTTTGCAGGGTCGGGTTTGATGCCATTCTTGGTGATAACATGACCAAGATAGAGAACTTCCTCAAAACCAAAAAAGCATTTTTGAGGTTTGATTCGTAAGTTCGCTCGTTGTAGTGCGTCAAGAACAAGCTCGAGTCTTCGGTTGTGCTCTTCAAAGGTCGTCCTGTATACAATAATGTCGTCAAGATATACCAGTGCCATAGTTCACTTGAGGTGGCCTAGAACTCTATCCATAAGGCGTTGGAAGGTAGCTGGCGCGTTGCAAAGGCCGAATGGTAATCGCGTAAATTGGTAAAGCCCGCCAGGAGTAATGAACGCCGATTTTTCGGCATCGTCAGGGTTCAGAGGTACTTGCCAATATCCTGACAAGAGATCAAGTGTTGTGAAGTAACTTGCGCCTTGTAGTCTGTCTAGTGAATCATCAAGGCGAGGTAGGGGATATAGGTCCTGTTTCGTGATGCTGTTGACCTTCCTGTAATCAACACAAAAGCGTACAGTCCCATCTTTCTTGCGTACCAAGACGACCGGTGACGACCATGGGCTGTTGGATGGTGTGACGATTCCTCTATTAAGCATATCGTCGACCTGTGTTCGGATGACGGCATGCTCTACTGGAGCAAGGCGACGTAAGGACTGGTGAATGGGAGCATGATCGCCCGTATTAATGTTGTGTTCCGCAAGATGTGTGCATCCGAGTTCGTTCGGAGTTAGTGCTACACATGCCCGGTAGGTTGTGATTAGTTCTTTGAGGGATTCAATCTGATGATTGGCAAGGGTTGGACCAAACTGGAACAGATCCCATGGTATTTGTGCGCATTCTTTTGAGGGTTGTTCTGACGATCCTGGTTGATCGATAGCCGCTGTTAGAAGTTATGTTGGAGTGAGAGGAAACGACTTGCCGACATAGTGTCCTTGCTGAAGAGTGACGGAGTTATGCCCGAGATTCATCATCAGGATGCTGAAATGGCCTCCTATACTTGTAGTCAGCGTTCGAGGTACTGCCACTTCGTAGCCAGGTTTTGAAATCCGGGAAGCCTCACAGACAATGTCACCGTTAAGATGGGGTGGGTTTGACCGCACTTTGATCCACATGGCTGTCTCTGGTTGTAGCACTGTTGTAGCCGCAATATGAATATCCCACGTTTCTTCTTTTTGAACTGAGGATGATTGAAAAAACTTGTGTAGCAGAGTTTCCAATACACTTGCTCCATAAGATGCAGACGATGCCCAGAGAAGTACGAAGTTACTCCAAAAGAGTCGAAGCAGCAAGAAAAACGCATAAGATGCCCAGGAAGTCATAATATACGACCAAAAGCGTCGAAGTAGCGCATACTCATGACATGCGCTTTGATCTGATGGCAGAGTTTCTTGACAGGCCGTAGAAGGTTTCCAAGAAAATAAGCCGGTTTTGGCACACCAGTTGTACCCAAGAATTAAAGGACACACACAGTTTGGAATTACAACAAAGTCTTCAACTGATGTGCGACCAAATACTGTAATTTTTAGTTTCACTTTTCCTCCGGTTGGTATGCTTTCCCCATGAGCAGTTAGTAGAACTGGGTAGTCAGGGAACACTTTAATGTCCGAGGAAAGAAAGGACATATCAATAGCATTCACAGCTGCTCCAGTGTCAAAAAGTGCGTCCACAACCCCCACGTTTTCAACCAGTACAGGATGGCGGGGAACCGACGTTAACTGGTCTGTAACTGATACGAGGGGCCTTTGAGGAGTTATACCCGGTTCTGCCCCCAAGGACCGGGAGTAGCGTTTCCCGATGTAGCAGGAGCAGCTGAGCATTCGGCCGCAAAATGACCATGACGGCCACATCGGTAGCACGACCCAGCGGTATTGTTCCGTGAACGAGCAGACGCAGGCTGAGAGCGCGTGTGCTGTGGAATTGTCAATGGTTGTACTGTAACTCCAGGAAGTGCTGCTGGTTGCATGCGGCTGGTAGCCCATTGAGCAGCGCTCATCTCCATGGCATGTCCGAGTGCGGCTCGTATTGTTTCTGGTCTTGCTAGTCTTACAAACTTCTGGACCTCGGGGTTGCCTATGGCATCCACAAACGCGGCTGTGCCGACACGATTCAATGTATCAGACGTTGCGCCCGGGAAGGATTTGTAGGTCAAACGCTCTATACTTGCAGCAAGTTCTGGAAAACTCTCGCTTGCTTGTTGGCGCCGCGAACGTAATTCTGCATAGAATGCTTGCTGCAGATGTTCATCACCGAAACGATCGCGTAAGCTCGTGATCAATGCTGCGTAAGTGAGCCGGGTTCCTTGGAGCGCGTGAAGTACGCTGAGGGCAGGGCCATCTAGTTGCGCGATGACAGCGCGTGCCTTCTCGTCTTCAGTCCAGTGGTTTGCATCGGAAATGATGTCAACCTGCTGTAGGTATAGATCCAAGGGTGTTTCGCCATTAAATGGCTTTAACTTGAGACGGGGTTGACCAGAAGATGTAGTCGGGCGGCTCGTGAAAGGAGTCTGCTCAACTGCGAAGACAGTTGGTTGCGCTGTTTGCTGAAGCGTCTCCAGAGCAGCTACTCGACGGCAGATGTCGGCATTACTTGCGGCTAGAAGGTCCGAAGATTGCTGCGTAGTGGCCATGATTGTTTGAGTCTGCAGTTCCAACAGCCTTTGCAGCGTCTCCAATGTCACCGCTGTCGTCGAAATGTCGGTTGGTGTGGCCACAGATTGTGAAGTGGTTTCCTCTGGCCGCTGGGCCTGCAGGAGGGTGGCTCACCGGAAGGCGTCCCTTGTACCGGCAAAGAACCTTGTCGGGTTTCGGTCGGCATCCCACCGCTGCCACCAATTTGTCACGGTTTATTTCCTTGGTTCTCCAACGTTCTCGTCCTCGATCCCTGTCCCGAGCACCTCTTCTTCTTCTTCCCTTTTTTCTTCGCTGTTACAATATATATTTATATATATATATATATATATATATATATAGTGGGATTCTCGCTCACCGCTCGTCCGGGGAAAGGAAACATAGTTCTCACATCGGGAAGCTCCACTCTGTCTAAGTCCTGCCGGTGCCAGGAAGCAGGACAGCAGGAGCAAGGCGGGAGAACGAGACAGCGCTAGAGTCAACACTATGACGAAGCTCATGATTCTCTCGATGTCATCATATTTGTTCTCGGCTCTGTCGAAGACTGCTTGGCGTTTTTTATTTCCCCAGAATTAGTCTTAAGCGTGCTCCACAGAGATGGCCCAGCAGAACAGCGAGTGAAGGTTTCTCGGGGCCAATGGGATGTTTTCCTGCATGACTGGTATGAAGTTCTTTTTTGCCTTCTACGAAATATTTGGTGAGTGCTGTAGGCGAGAGATACAGACCTACCACGAACGCGTCGTTATCGACCTTGGTGGCAAATAATTTATAAACTTCGTCTGACGTGCCACAGAGATCGATAAGTACAGCACAGATTCGTACCCATGTAGATGGCCACTTAGCTAACGAGTACACCACGTTTTCATGCGTGCCTCTTTGTGATATATGAACGGTGATAGCACTTCCTTGCACAACGCGTAGCTGGCATTCCCCCTCCTCTTCTCCCCCTTCTCCTCCTCCCCCTCCTTTTTCTTCCTCCTATCCACACCTCCTCCTCATAAAACTCCTCCCCTCCTCCCTCATTCCCCTCTCCTTCTGGCCCTCCTCCCCCATACGTCTCCTCCTCCTCCTCATCATCATCCCCCTCCTCCTCTCCTGCTCCTCCTCCTCCTCCTCTTCCTCCTCCTCCCCTTCTCCCGTACCCTTGGAAGCAGGGGGGGAGAGAGGGGGGGTGCGAGCGAGGCACTTTGGGAGTGTATCAGAGAGTTTTATCTCGTTGGTTGGTGGACAAGGCTTGAGTTCTACAAATCGTGGGGCGGCTTGGTGCCACCTATACTTCGTTTCACCTTATGTTGTACCGCAGCGAAGGCTAGAAGCGCGAGCTCATAGCGTTGGCAGCTGCTCTTAAGTCACGAGAGCTTGTGCCGCCGGGATGTGCCCCAGAGCAAGGAGCTCGCGCTTGTAGCCTTTCCTGCGGTACATCATAAGGTGAAACAGAGTATAGACCTTTTTTGCATGACCTCAAACCAGCCACTAACTGACGTACCCTCTACCTGGTACATTTTTGGATTGAACGCTGACACAGGGTATGCTACCACCAAGGGTATGGGCGAAAAGGCTTAAAAATAGACGTCGTGCATGAGTTAGTTCCGAGTGCTCCTTTTTAACGTGCTGCAATTTCCAAAAATCTACGGTTGTCTGGCTACCACTGCGTGGTCGTGGGATAGATAAATAATTATAAAAAACTGAAAGCCGTTTACAACTCCCTGTAACGCCGAATTAGAGCGCAGCTCTTGAGGAGGAGGGGAAGGCACGGGGGGGGGGGCACGTGACCTGGGATGGTCACATGACTTCGAGGGGGTTACGTGACCTGGGGGCCACGTGACCTGGTGGGTCACATGGCCTGGGGGTCACGTGACCCGGGGGTCACGTAACCTGGGGGGATGCATGCAACCTGAGCTGCGTGCAACTCTGGTTGCATGCGACCTGCGCTGCACGCAACTCAGCGTTCCATGTCGGCGTAACCGCGCATTGCAGGCAACTCAGGTTGCATGCAATGCGCTTTGCATGCAACTCAGGTTGCATGCAACCTGAGTTGCCTGCGACGCGCGGTTACGCCGACGGCGACGGCAACGGCGACGCCGCTCAAGCCAGAAACGGGCGCCTAAGAGCTGCGCTCTAAAAGCATAAGCGCCATGAGCACAAGAAGCTGCAGCGCGAGTTTGGCTGCAATGTTATCGAGCTTCGCATTTTCCCTAAGAATCCTTATTTATGAAGTCAGTCGACTGCGAGCTTGAATCGCGAGAGATTCGTATCAGACTCAACATCACGTTTAAGCTCAAGACCACTTCGTCTACGACAAGTGAACCGATTTTAATTCCCGGTGCAGGTGGTCCAATTAGGTTATCACTGCAAGCCCCATGGTATGTGAAAGGTATGAAAACGTCTACATGCCACCACTCAAGATGGAGCTATCAAATGCCGAGAGCTTACCTGCATAGACTACCTTAAACTACTCATATATACTTCACTGTGGAAACTCAATCATAACACCCCACCGTCTTCGTCCTCGGTCTCTCGAGGAGGCAAGGTGATGGCCTGTGAGTAGCCAGCTGGATACAACCGGACAAGCTCTAACCAAGTTATTGCAGCCCACCATAGCAAAGTCTAGCCAAGTTCCCCCCATACCCACACCGTGGCCTACACAGATAGCTGTGGTGCCATAACTAACCGGTATTTCTTTTTCTAAGCCGCTAGACGGCGTCGTCGGCGCCGCAATTCACAAGATGGCGGCACCGTAAAAGAAAAGGTCTATAGACCTTTCCAAAAACGAGCTAGTGGCCGGTGCCATTTTGAGCGTTCGTGCGTATGGCGCGTGCTTTGTTCGCTTTCCGAAGCGACGAACACGCACGTGCTGGGCTGTGAAGATCGCACGCTGGACTGTGATTTTGTAAACATTGGAAAGGTCTATAGCTAGGTGGTGTGTTTTGCGGAACCCATGACTGCTCAAGGTACCCGTTAGCGACCTGGCGCTCGTATTTGCACCCCGTTTGTATCCACTGCGGGAAGTCGGATTCAAGTTATATTTTCGTCCTCAGAAACTAACCGAAACTTTACGTGACGTGCGCATCTAAAAGTAGGGTGTGTATTGATGATGTTGCTTGCGAAGAGTATAAA
Source organism: Ixodes persulcatus (assembly GCA_013358835.2). Classification (NCBI taxonomy): domain Eukaryota; kingdom Metazoa; phylum Arthropoda; class Arachnida; order Ixodida; family Ixodidae; genus Ixodes; species Ixodes persulcatus. The sequence continues at coordinate 187,732 of JABSTQ010009595.1, forward strand.
GGGTTTGTTTTCGACTGAGCACTTCTTGTACAAAATGATCTATAGGTTGCGCTTATTTACTAACCCCCTGGCAGTACTTTTTGTAAAGGTTGGAAGAAGAAAAAAAAACAAACGCTCATTGAGTAGTGACAAAGAAAACAGAAAAAAAAGATGTTTCACTCAACTTCCTTGAAAAGATCATGATGGATTATACAACTACTTACTCCTCAGTTTTCCTCCTCATTCCATAGGCAAAGTGAGAAATCACGTGGTCGTATTTCACTGGAACTCAAAGTTTTCCCAGCAGTCTGAGAGTCAGCAAGGACCAAGCCCTCGATAAAATTCACGCTTCACATTTTCGCAAATAAACGTTTTCTCTCTCTCTCTCACATTTTCGCAAGTGCCGAAAACCATAAAGTATAAACCGCAGGTAAGCGATTTATACCCCTGTTACACGGGCACACTTAACCGCAGTTAACTCAGCTTAACTGCTGTTACGCGGCACCACTGATACCGTACTAAACTCTCGGAGAGCTATTTTAGAAGAAGTGAAGAGCGCGCGTGCACTGCTTTGATGGGTGCTGAAGGTGCTCAAGCGCACGTTCGCCCATAGCTTTGACTGCATAGCCGCAGAATGTCCTCCGCAAGTATTGTGCACTAACTGTGGCTTAGCGTAATCGCAGTTAAGTGTGCCCGTGTAACAGGGGTATTAGTGAGCGACGAGACAAGCATCGCCACCCTTTTCGCTGTTGCTCGGCCAGCCGCGCGGCAAGGCAAACCGCATAAAAGCAACAGGAGCGACGACGCGAAGCGACGCGACGAGTCACGTTGTCGCTTTGGTTGTTTTTATGAGGTTTGTGTTGCGTTGCGTTGTCGCTCCCGACTTTCGCGGTTTGCGTCTGTCGTGCGGTTTGCGTCCGTCGCGTCGTCGCTCCCGTCGCTCGTCGCGTCGCTCGGAGAGCGACGCGACGATCGCGACAGTGAGAAATGTCCGTCGCTCGTTGCTGACTCTCGTCGCTTTCACCGTCGCTCGTCTCGTCGCTCGCTAAATCGTTTACATGCGGTTCAGCCTTAATTGTGTTAACGCGAGAGACACGTGACACGAATGCTGTGCTGCCATTCACTTCCAAGTGCCTTTCATTTCAGGGCTACACTACCATTTGCTTCCACATGCTGCACGGCCCACGTGCGCAGGAACTTTGACGCCACTCACAAAACTAACACAAACATATCAAGAGGTTTTTGGTGGCTTTAGCTGTCCTAAAAATGATGCTGCCCAGTTACCCTATATCAAGTTAAGAATGAACAGTACTCTTCATTGATCGCTGATTCACACGACGGACTGATCCGCAGACGGATTGATCATGTCCGAGGTTCGTCCGTCTCCCAAGAGCATCCAAACTAAGGAGCAGACGCGCAAATGACAGCCAGGACGGACCGAACATGTTCTCGACCCCACAGTGCCGCGAAACTCTAACATTGCACAGTCACACTGTGGCACCGTCGTCCATAATCGAATGTGACATTTGTTACTTCGATAAAGAACTGTGCGCCGCTGTTATTTATTTATTTATTTATTTATTTCCAATACCATCAAGGTAGTACATTGAAGAGAGGAGTGGACATCAAAATAATAATTACAATGCGCACCCCCCCCCCCCCTGTTAAATAGAACCGTCTTAAACAAAACAATATCAGTAATGTTAGCTATTGAGGCTAAAATGAATCAGCAACTGAGCATAATTCTTCACGTTTGCGGATTAGACTACAAAAGTCTGTAAATAAGATTGATATATTTGAAAAAGGCAAACGCTCTTGGCTACTCCTTGCTGGTTGTTAGGATGACGCAGGAGACGACGATATAGTTTGAACAGCTAATCAGGTTGACTTAGCAGAAGCACGGTGACTTGGCGAGTCTATTTCGTGAATGCTGTCATCGATGTCGTTGTACTTAAAGCACTTGTTATTTACAAATAGTTTCTTATACCTTAGCTTGAATGCATTTCCCTGACATTTTCCATACTTCAGAAGCTTGCGTCGGGCTAAACACGTCGAAAAGCTAAAGTCTTCTGAAACAGACACGGGGCTAGTTTTTAATTTAGACTAAATCTGCAAAATACTTCCTTTGGTTTTAAAGGATTAAAATTTTACTAAAATGGGTCAATTTTTTTTTGGTTACAAAAGTCCCCAAACGGTGAGCACGCACAATCTGTTCCCGTGAAATACTAAACGAAGCTGAATCTGAAAGTAAGTAGACGAATAACCTTTCCTTCTGACCGGGCCCACGTTTCAGCAGCGCAATTGTCCACCCCATGAAATACAAGATTGTTTCTGCGTATCTGGTCTTCCATTTCGTCTAATCTGCTGCACACGAGATTATTTCCCTTTTCAACGCGCTAAACGGCTTGGTGGTTACCGGCCAACTCGCGGTGTAGTTCGTCGATTGATGCAGCCTTCACCTCAATCGCGGAAACCCTCTTACCGATATTTGTAACCGTGGCTTGTAGCTGTTCCTGGTTTGTTTTTTGATCGTTAATCGAGCTCGGTATATTATTTTGTCCTTGCTCAACCCTCTAAGTACGCGCATTCATATCTTGCAA